>PVIC010020580.1:0-31724 GCA_004025085.1 Thryonomys swinderianus
AAAAAAAAAAAAGAGCAAAATTAATTACTGTCTTTATGGAATCAGTGCTCTTAAAGCACTTGAGCATAGTTTAAAGCAGTTAGTTTTTCTTAAGTGGATTTACTATGATTTTTAGTGTAATTTCACAGAGCACATGGTTACATTTTTATCACATTTATCACAAATGCTCTATTATTAGGATCCACACTGATGAGGCTCCTATGTTTCTTGATTTCTTGTCACTGTTACAAAACACCAACGTGAGTCCATGGCCCTGTTGCGGAGGGCTCGCCGACATGGTACCTGCACCCTCCACACAGCCTCCTCCACAAGGAGGCAGAGGCGCAGAGCTTTGCACGGTGGCCGAGCTTCCGTCATTCAGGGCACCCTTTCCTGTGACCTTGTGGCTTTCACTTGGAGTTCACCCCTTGCCTCTCTTTTCCACCTCCACACTGTTTGCTCTTCTAGTTCTTTGGACCCCTGCATTTTTCTTCTTTCATTTTTCATGTTCTTCCTTCCAAACACACCTTGGGTTGTTCTTCTGGCTCAGAACTTGCCCTGTGTGTGGTCTACGTACACAGACACACCGGATGCTCCTTCAACTACTGCAGTGGAGCAGGGGGACTTTCTGTCAAGTCTGTGACAGGATGGGAACAAATAAGCCCCTGGAGTACAAGGAAACTCAGGATGGTAAGGCGGGTCTGCTTTGTACATAAAGAGGGGTGCAGAGTAATTCTTGTCACTCTGCCAACCTTTTAATGAACACTGAGCACCAAGTAATGTTCTCTGTATTCAATGGAGATATAAACTTGAGTAAATCAAGGTCACCTTACATGGCAAGGAGCTGTGATTTAAAGAGGAAGATTCTGCCTATGTATAATTACCACAAGAGCAGCAAGTCCTCCAGAGCCCATAGGAGCCAGAAGGGAAGTAACCACAGTTGATAAAGAACCTTTTGCAGAGAAGTGGGTTTTGAACTGCACAGTGAAATTTGCCTGGGACTTCATCAGATAAATTCCTAGGAGCCTGCTCCAGGAAAAGTGGCAGCTTCTGTAGGGACTTGGCGGCAGGAAGAGTGTAAGATGCTGACAATGGCACACTGTCCTCTAAAGACAGAATATTGAAGGGTGGAAAAAAAATGACGCCAAAAAAAAACACAAAAGGTTTTGTACAGGATCCTAGGTTCAATTCTAATAGCTCAGGATGTCAAATTGTGTACAACAGAGAATCTTCTAGGTGGTTCACACAATTTAAATTGTAAAATATAATAGCTAAATTGAACTTGTGCCTTGCTGGGCTCATACAAGGCCTAAAGTACAAGTGAAAAACTGTGGAGTATTTCATTAGAGGCCTGTGTGTATGAATGAATGTTGCTGACAAGGAGCACCTTACTACAGAACTCACCTCGGTTAACAATTTGTTAGTTGGAAAGGACTCAGAGTGCAGCGCTAGCACTAAATCTCATATTAAAAGTTATTTCTATTCCAGGCGACTAGTTAAAGGACAAAATCACAATAGGAGAATGGGCAAAACAAATAACTGAATGGATTGTTTAAAAACACCATGAACACACAGGGGCCTCCATACCTCCAATCACAGGGCTCAAAGGAGAGAATGTCATTTTTGCCATCGAGAATCTCAGAATAGGGTGGTAGTAGCATGGCTGTGTTCAAGGATGGGGCCTTCAGAGAAAGACATCACAGAACAGTGACAGAAGAGATGTCATCCTAAAATGTCATCCTAAGAGTAGGGTGAGGCAGCAGCAGGGACCCACCACACCTAGCTGGAAAGAGTCACTGTCGTAGGCAGAGGGAGCAGAGAAGAGCTCGTGGAAGGAAACTCTGTTTTCCAAATTCTTCAGGGTTCCGAACTTGGCAGGGGCTGGGAGTTGGGGCATCACGTATAATGTGCTAAGGTTATGTGAGGATGATGCCATTTGCATCCGTGAAGAATAGAAATTTATAGGGGAAAATTTAGGCTACTGCAAGAGCATTTAGCTGGTCACGTGGAGAAGTGGATATCAATGCGAAGACTATTTGGGAGGCCACGGCAACATTCTGAGTAGAGGATGAGGAGGACAGGGATGAACTGAGAACAGGACTGTGGGGCATAATTAGGGATTGCCTGGGGTGGGGATACATACTTCTTTTTAGTGATCTGGAAGAAACTTTGATGAATCTTTCCTAGTGTTTATTCTTCTTTGCCTGGCAATGTGATGCACAATGACCAGGAGTATATGAAGGTCACTCCTGGTTTTCATTTGCAATTGCTTAACAGAAATTTAGTGAAGAACTGAAGATGAGGGGTTTCTCCCTTCAGGAAGGCCCTCTCCAAAGCTCAAAAGCAGCTTCTCCTTACAGAAGGGGTTACAGTTCCCATCAGCCCCAAGATAACCAGGCACTGGGCAGCGGGTTTCCTAAACCATATTTGTAAACAGCTGGCACATAAACAGGCCGATTGCCACTAAGGGCCCCATCTTTTCTCCATCCTGCACTGCAAAATTTACACTTAACACTCCCACATTTGCAGACATGAAAATGGAAAAGGACCAGGAAAATGCTGTCCTGCGTGCTTAGCAAAGCATCCTAGGATAGGAAAAAGATGGCAACGATGGCAAGGCAGAGCCACCCCTTCTTTCCTTCACAACTTCATGGTTTCATCAGTTTCTCCTGTCCTCAGTTTCTCCTGTCCACTTCTTAACCCATGACATGTGCTGTAGAAATAGTCCCAGCCTTGAGCACAACTGTTGATAGCCACCCACAATGACCTAGAGAAGCCTTATCAATGATTCATTTGAAGGGTGCATACTTCAAGATATAAACTGTAGCAACAGCATATTATAAGATTAGGACTGTGGTTAGACCAAGGACTCACCAAGTGACCAAAAGCTACCCACAAATTGACTATTAAATTGACAACATTAGAGAATAAATGGCTCTGAGTTCCCACAGCAGTCAGGATGTGCCTTGGTAAAGTTTATCACATTGATTATTGATCCCAGAGTCTTCTGGATCTATATCTATATAAAAGGCTATTCCCTCTTCCCTCTTCAGTTTGTAATGACCATAGGGTTTTGATTTTTTTTTTGTAAAAGCAGACTCAAAAGTCAAACAAATAAATGTGCTGACTCGGGCAGCAGAATTTCCAAAAAGGAATTAAATTATGACTATTAACAGACTGCCAAGTCCTTACAGGTTATACACACACACACACACACACACACACACACACACACACCCCTCCCTCTCTTTGATTTGCAAAACTGAACTCACTGATTACTCTATTTGGAAATGAAGAGTAAGATGTTGGAGCCCAAGTTCAATGCCAAAAGACAACACAGCATGGCGAGAAATATTTCAAGTAGCAGTGATGACCAACTCAACACCGACAGCAGAAAATTGCCTCTTTGATCCTGCAAATTCGGTTTAATCTGGATTTTATTAATTTCCATAATTCCGAGCTTTTGTGTCTTGCACCATTATTCCAGCTACTTATTCCTCAGTTAAAATCAGAGTGGCTGTGTGATGACTTGTAACTTCTGTCTCGGCATTAAGTGATGTAATTATGGTGTCTAGATTAATATTTTACAAACCCTGCTATGCAGTGACAAGCACCTTGGACTTGGGAAGCCAATGTACTCGGCATCTGTGTAAACTCATTGGAAAAACACTGAATTCTCATTGAATGAAGTCCACACTCTTCTACCTTTCTAACTTGGCAGAAGCTCTGTCTCCTATAATTTTCCTGAGATCAGTCCAGCCCATTTATCCTCCTCACTGTCCCCAGATTATAGTCTCCTCTTTCAGTGTTTTGCCACTTCTGTCTCTGTTGTTTACCTGGAATTTTTAAGGCCTCTCTGTCAAGTACTCACAATTTTGGGTCAAGATCAAGACATAAGCAGAATTAACCATTCCTCCAAAATATTCTCACCATCTTTAGTCTGTCTCAATCTCCTCCCTTCATTCTCCCCCATCTTTCTACACACACACACACCATCCCAGATACTTTCTACTTAAAGCAGTAGACAATATTTGGTGCCTGCAGTACTGCTAAAATCGAATCAGAGTACTGCTAAAATTGTCTGCACTCATATATACCACACCCCAAAGATTCACATGAGCTCTGGTTTGTGTGTCTTGTTAGAAGTTCAGGGGAATCCATCAGATGCCAGAGGAGGGTAACATAGAAGACCCTGAAGTTTCCTAGATGCTCTTGGTGTATTGAAAATGTCTATAACTCACATTCTCTCTAAAGAGGCTTTTGTATGGTTGAATAATCCCACTGTGAATATTTTCCAAAGTCTTAGCAAATGTAACTACAGCCATCCCTCGGCCTTTCCCCTGGGTATACTTCTCAGATGGTATATCCCTTGATTTTAGCATCTTATATTATCTGGAAAAGTTGAAAATTTCCCAAATCATCACATTCTTTTTTTCTCAGTCCCTCCATTTATATCCCCTTGCATTTTATTGTAAGCATCATGAAATATATCAAGCTGTACATTTAACCCCAAGATTCTGCAGAGTCATTATAGCCTATTTCCCTTTCTTGTCTTATTTCTTTCTTCTGTATTTTACTGTAAGTAGCAAGAAGAAAACAGCTGTGTCTTCAACACTCACTTAGAAATCTCCATCCAAATTCATCCAGATCATCCTGTACAACAGTTGCTTTCAGTGTAAGCATAGGACTCGATTCTGCTAAGCTTTCTGCCACTGTATCAAGGCTCGCTTTCCCTTGCAGTGTAAATACAAGTTCTTTATTTCTATTTGAATTCTTTCCAATGGTGCCTTTAAGAGACATATTTCTATTAACAACTCTGCTTACAATGATTTATATTTTCTTTAAAGAAATTTACATTTTCCCAACCTTGTAGCTCAACTACTTCAGAATCCTCAGCAGAAGAGCTATTAACACTCCTATTTCCACTAACCTGTTAAATGGAATGTAGGCGTTCCTATCATGCTCCTCAAAAGTCTTCTAACTTCTTCCTACTCCCCAACTTCAGAGCGCATTGCACATTGCAGGTGTTTGTTACAACAGCATCCCACTTCTAGGGACAAAATCTGTATTAGTGCCTACTGCTGCCATACCAAATTATCACAGATTTAGCGGTCTAAGACAAATGTACTTTTTTACAGGAAAGTTTTATAAGTTAGAAGTCCAGTTTAAGTTTCACTGGCCTAAAATCAAGCTATTCCTTTCTGGAAGCCTCAAAGGAGAATTTATTTCCTTACTTCAGAGGTCACTCTTATTCTTTGTGTATCAGCTAGTACTTACTAGAGAAATGCATTTAATGCAAAATATAGAAATATATAAGAATTTACAAGATTGGGTTATAATGGCTATCTATAGGGTCAGGTGTGAAAAAGTGCAAAAGGATCATCAGGAGAGATGGGAGGGGATGGAGGAGGAGGAAAAGAAGGAAGAGGAGAAAAGATCACAAGACTCTTTTCAGACAGTTTCCCCACTCTCAAACATTCCTTTATGCTTAAGTGCAACATCTATAAAAACACTGTGCTCTCCTTTTTCCCTGGAAACACATATAAGCGTGTAGTACATTTCCAAGTACAATGAAAGGTATAGTAAACATCAAAATATTGATAATCTTTAACTGCAACTGGTATCTTCATTTGTAGATTTATGTCTCTGTTGGGTTCTAAAAACTTGGCTTCTACTAGAAGTAGAATGTGGGAAATACATTAAGGAAAATCCTGCTTACCAGTTGAAAGATCATTAAAAACAATACCAAACACGTTTAAAAACGTGTTTAAAAAACAGCAATGTATTAGTTGGCTTCAATTAAGCTACTTAACATGTGAGGTTTCACCTACGTTAACTGATAAGGAAAGTGATTGTTCTGGAAGTCCTTGGAGGCTTCTGCAAACAAACATTTTGTCATTTCTGGTTAAGGAACTTACTACAGTGGGTTCTATAAATAAAATAGTTTTGAAATACAGCCAAGAAATGTGAAATTGAAATGAAGGCTAAATTTTTTATTTGCTGTTTCACTGTGGGTTTTTAACAGGACAAGATATGGAAGAGGACTTTGTACTATCTTATGATGTTACTTAAAACTTCTAAGAGAGGAGAAACTACATGATAATGTCTGGAAATTCCAAAGGGAAAAACTAACTACATCTCTACAGGCTTCCAGAAAATGTCTAAGAGCTAATATAAGAGAACACCAGAGATCCATTACAAAGAAAAAGCTTCATGAAAGGAGTTTCACAGTTGAGAACCACTTTCAGCTCCCTGACACCAAGTCAAGAGAACAGGGTTCAAGAGAGCTCCTTGTGGACTGTGGAGTGATTCTCCAGAAGAAGAGAATGTTCCTTGCTGACTCTGTTCCTTGCATCACTGTACTCAAGCTGTGGAGCATGATGGCCTGCTTCACGCTTCTACTGGAAAAAACAAATATAATTAAATACATGGCAGAACTCCAGGCATCCCAGGAGTTCTTGGAGAAGATGAATCTGGTAATGTGATCAGAACACATCCTCCAAATCAGATATGAAGACAATGGAGGAAAGTGGACTTCCACGCAGAATTTGAAAAAGCAAGAGTTTCCCAGTAATCAACTCAGTACTGAAGAAGGAGACTGAAAAGACCTTTAAAAAGGTACAGATGCACTAACTGGAAGAGGAGATAAGAAATATCCAGAGCCAAGCTGCTGCCTACGTGACACTACTAGGGACTTGGTACTGTTAGGGTCTTTACGGGTGGGGTACCCCATTTGGTAAGTTGTCACTAAAAGTAGCATTTAAATTCTTTCTACAACAGTGAATGTTTTTCTGCTAAGAGAGTTGGGAAACAGAATGGTCACTAACTCCAAAGAAAAAACCCACATTACCAGGAGAGAGAGGAACAGGCTATGCACACCAGCATTTCCAACCTCAGGTTCCATTTGGCAGACAGAATGGAGCATGGAATTGCATATTTTATAACATCCTATTTAAACTGTATTGAATTATGTGTGGCGCCTAACTGATCTGATACTCAATTGTCCTGAGAAAAGATCCAGAGTCTTCCTGGGATATCATCCAGACCCAAGGAAGGACAGAATGTGTTCACAGGAAGGAGACCCAAAATAAAATGACATCACCTATTTCACCCTGTGGAGTTTGCCCACCCAATGCATCAGTTTCATGATTACCCTTTAATTTTTTTCCTCTCTTATGGTTATTCAATTTTGAGGGTGTGTGTATTAAAAATTCTATTCAAAAACAAGACAATGGAAAATCAGTGGATGAACAGTTTCTCCACAATTCCCACGATCTTCAAGGAAAGGAAACAGGCTGGACTGAAGTCTCCCGTTCTGTGTCCCACACTTGATTCCTTCCCCAGACTGAAAACCAGGAGGATGACAGGGCATTTCTACAAACTGATTCTATGGGCCCCAATTGTCACACAAGGATATTAAAGAATCAGACAAAGAATGATTATACAAAGCACATTTATTTAAATTTATTTTAATAAAAGAAAAATTCTGTAATTTTGGTATGTATGATGAAGAAACATTATAAAACATTATATTTTATAGGGTTTGACATAGAAGCAAGGAGGAATGGTGTTATAATACATTTGGCTTAGCCTGAATGCCAGTCATCAGCCTTTTGCCTAAATGTATAAAGACTTATTCATAATAACCATGGCAAAAGTACAGAATTTTCATATAAAGCAGTAACTTTCTACCTAGCAGTTCACCTCAGCTTTAAATACAACTATGTTTATAAAGCCATTGTTTATCTCTCTGGGCTTCAGGCCCTGTTGGAAATTGCTATGCATGAGAAAGTTCACTTCTACAAGGAATTTCTACTCTGCTAAGGCCAACAGCCAACTGATGATATGGGGGAGCACAGAAGGCTGGGCCTGGAATGCAGGAAGGTGCATCTATAGCTTTTCTTATTCTCCCTTCATGGGACATTGCAGAGACACTTCATCCTCTTAAGAAATTCCCTGCTGGAGACTCAGGATGCACACAGGGGTGGAGCAAGTACTGGCTACTGAGGGGAGATGGACTAAGAAAGGGGGCCAGTGTGCTTCGCTGCTTTCCAACCTAGAATGCAGTCTCACCTGGGAAAATCACCATTAATCTACCTTATATTCTTTATTCTTGGTAAGGAAGCCAGTCTCTGAAGGGAAATAGGGATATTTCTAAGGATACCTCTTCAGCCTTAGTATTTTACAACAACATCTTGGTATGTCAAGGGTATACAGAAAAGAAAAACAAAATGATAACCAAATGGAGTGGCATAATGATACCTCATTTAATATCTCTGAGCCTCAGTCTTAAATCCAATGGCCCTGTTGATTCTAATTTTTAAAAATTGTCCATGACAATGGTTAAAGGGAAGACAACCAAAGTGTTAGAATAACATGCTGAGTTGGAAATAAGACCATCCAGGAAGTATGGCACAGGGATTAAGGAACAGAGTCGAAAAGAGAATTTAAACTATAACTGTGATTTGTATCTACTGCACATAAATTTAATCAGTGAATCCTGAGTAAATGTAGATTATAGGAATAATTATGTATTGTTGGCCAGAGAACAATAATATAGCATAAAAACTTCTAAATAATTTATATGTGAATTTCCATAATTATGTGTTCTTATATAATGCAGAATTATATTTTCCTGTAACTGTTATAACTATATAATTACATATAGTGTTATGATGATGCAGAATAATATAGCTACATTTTATGCATTATTAGAAGCTTCAAGTCTTTCAGGTCTGGCTCTGTGTGTGTGTGTGTGTGTGTGTGTGTATGTTCATTAAACAAAAGAGACTCAGATTCTATGTAAATGGACATCCTTTAGATTCTAGTAGGAAATAAAAGATGTTACAAGAGGACACCAAATGAAAATTAATGAATGGTCATAAGGACTTGATAATGGATTTCAAATATTCCAAAGTGAATTGCAAGCAAACCTGATATACCACTCAGATGACCTGTCCTAGACCTGTTCTTTCCCTCCAGATGGAGCTTTTTCAGTCCAGGCAAAAAGGTAGGCAAACTAGTAAGCACTTCTGGGAAACAGAAATATGGTTAAGTCCACCTGAATGGGCAAGACATTGTCAGACCAAGAGCAGAGCCACAGTGAGATGCTGGTCAGGTGCCTAATGCAGCTCGGAAGAGATGGAACTTAAAAACGCGAGTGGCCATACCATGATTTATGCTTCTAATATACCAGGGGAAATATTAAAATTTACCATTGATTTGTTGCTTTGGTCTGTTCATAAGTTGTACCCATCCTGGTCCCTGTTCTCTTGTCACTTCAGTGTCTTACAAGCTGTCAAAGTCACAGCTGTCCTGCTATGAGACCAGCAGACACTGCATATAGAGGCAGTTGCTAGGAAACATGAAGCCCATCTCAATCCATGTCTCAGCACTGTGGAATTCACAATGATATCCAACGTGTAAGCCTCTTCTGTATACAGATAACTCTCTGTTCTGAACTGTCACCTCAGATCTCCTTTGGCGATGGATTTACTTCTTGTTGCCTCTCATATTACTTCAGCTCTCTACTACTGGTTCTACCAGTAACCTCCACAAGGCATTTAACTCATCTTCCCAAGTCACTATCATCTGAGACATGGTATTCATAGATAATCTCTGAAATTCTTATTTAGTTGAAGAGTTGCAGGAACTTACCATTTATGGAAGGATTGGATTTTTCTGCAATAAATCAACATGGGTGAATTAAAGATGGCTGAGAGTGGGTAAGTCAGATATAAGTGTGAAATCTCCAAGAGAATACAGTTCAGAAACAGGTAATTTAAAAACAAAACAGACTTGAGTCCAACAGAGTGTAAAGGAGAATAGATTTTTCCTACTGTGGGGCACTTTAAAGTAATGAGCACTGGAGTTGGGGCACTTGGGATGTTTGATTAAGAAGCTGAGTCTCTGAAGTCAAAACTACCTTAAAAGGGGACTACCTACCTGAAAGGGAATCAAAAAGGATACTGTAATTAAAAGCTATGAATTTTGTAAAATGTGTATTTCTTCAAGTTAAGCTTGGGATGCTGCACAGATGGTTCACTGAAAAAAAAAATCAGATCAACAAACTTTTCAATTTCTGAAATCCACACATTTTTTTTGTTTATTCAAGATCTCAAAGGGTGTATATGGCTCAAAAGCAGAAGGTCACAGGAGCAGTAGGAAGAGAGGGGAAGTAAGTGAAGGAAGAGTGGGAGAGGGGTCTCAGGAGAAGCTGCAAGAAGGTTACTCTGCTGAAGCAGCCATTCCGGAAGGCATCTGGTGGTCCCCAGGGGGTTTAAGATGAGTTTAGAACTTGGAATTTATTCCATAAAATTTATTAAATGATCAAAATGTATCAATGGGAACCCTCTACTGTTTCTTTCTTTGCCTTTGTGTGTGTGTGTGTGTGTGTGTGTGTTTGTGTTAGACTCCGGTGTGACTACCAACATTCATGTGATATTCATACACATACATGTCTTAATGTTTTTTAGTATTTTAACAACTTATTGTAATGCGCTTTAAATAGTTGAACTAGCTAGTGCTATACATTCAACATTTAGTCACATGTTTTCTTTACATTTCCACTGGGATTTAGCTCTAGGGCCATGTTAACAATTGATCATACAATATACTTCCTGAGGATTGGGGTTTCTGAAACCAGAACAACATAGGTTAATGGTGAAAGGACCACTCATCAAATCTTACTACTGCATACCTACATGCCTGCTTCCCTCAGCAAATCTGAGCTGGATAATTAACTTCTTTTTGAAATCAAATTTTGGTATTTATAAATTATAGCACTTAATCCCAAAATATCCCCAAATATTTTTTTTAAGTCCTAAGGTTCTTCAGGAGTATCTTAGGTGACACTCTAGGGTGTGGTAAGAGGCTCAGGTGACATCTAATTCCATGAGCAGTCTTGCTTCTATCGGTCACATCTGTATATTGGAACACTGCCCATAATGTCATGGAGAAAAGATTTAATACTAAAAAAGAAATGTATAATAATCCAGACCTCAAATTCTGAAAGGTGTTATGCTTTCTCTTGAGTAAGTCAGCAGAACTGGCTACTTGCATTGTAAGGATGCCTGACAGAAGAAGGAATGCAATAGAATAATGTTTTAAAAGCAACAAGCTACAGAAATCTCATGATGAACATCTTTCTGTACTGCTACTGTTTTTTAGTACCTCATGGGTGAAACCCATTTAGTTTCCTCCTCTCAATATGAGACACTTGGAAGATACAATGTGTATTTCAAATGGTTTCTCATCACTTCCCTCTGCCATGTTTAGGATTATGTTTGATTTCTATCCGGTTTCCTACTATATATAATATATATATATTTATATTATATGTATGTATATATATTTATATAATTATTAATATATAATTAATATATTATTGTTGATATTATTGATGTACTAAGTTAGTCCTATATAATATATAATTAATATATTATATATTAATTATAATTAGAAGTGATTGTTAATATATAATTATATATTTGTGTGTGTATACACACACACACACACACACACACCCATGATTCAGCTACTCAACAGAAAAGCTCCTCTGTCAAAGGTCTAGAGAACACCTACGTGTTCCTTATTTCTATTAGATCTGCCCAGATATAATCTTAAGAAGTATGTTAGCAGAGTTACTTTATTTAAATTAACGTATCAATTCAATCAGACATTGGAGGAAAAAGCCTTTTCAACAAGTGGTGCTAGGGAAACTGCCTGTTTGCAGAAAATTGAAACAACTCATATCTGTCATTGTATACTAAATTAAAATAAAAATAAATCAAAGATCTAAACATTAACACAGAATCATTAAACCTTCTGGAACATAAAATAGGTAAAACACTTGAAGACAGAGGTGTAAGAAAGGACTCTCTAAACAGAATCTCAATTGCACAAGGAATAACAGTAAGGATCAGTAGAAAGGGTTAAATCAGACTAAAAAGCTTTCTCAGTTAGTAAAGTGAAAAAACAACCTGCAGAATGGGGAAATTTTTTTTCAACAAAATGTGCAAGCGAAAGAACAGACACTTCACAGAGGAAGAAGTATATGTTAAAAAATATAGAGGTATAAAAAATAAGAAGTATGTATTTAAAAATGTATATGTATATATAGATATATAGAGAGAGGCAGAGGGAGGGAGAGGGGGATGGAGGGAGGGAGAGGGAGAGAGAGACAGACAGACAGAGAGGGACACAGAGACAGAGACAGAGACAGGGAAAGAACCAATAAAAAAATACTTATATACTTCAGCCATATACCATACTAATAAAAGTAACATATTAATCTCACAAGGTCTCAATAAATTTACTATTAAATATTTATACAAGTTTTTATTCTCCTGATGCATACTTTTTGCATATTCATATGTACATGAACCATAAAACATAAACACAAAACACAGATGATGAAAATGTTCTCTGTGGCCAAACCCTTCTTATCTGCCCCCAGGAAAAGAGGCCATGCCCCTTTAAGAAACCATAGCAATCCACAGACACAGGGGACACAGACCAATCATACATTTCTAAATGCTGTTTCCACCCTTGCATCCAATCATATCCTGCCATGAACACAGCACCCGCCGTCTCATCCAATCACATTCCAAGGTGCCCTATGTGAATGCTGGTAACCTCTGTGATATGATAATAAAGAAGGTCCCTAACCATGAAGAGCTCGGTTGCTGTATTAATTCCGTGTCACCACTCACCCTTCCAAGGCCTTCAGATTATGGAGACAGCACAGCAACCAGACCAGGCCAGATTACAGTTCTTGTTGATACACTGAAGTGAGATGAAACAGCAGTTTCTTCTCCTCTTGGGGGATACAGTATAAAGCTCTTCATTTTAGTGGTGCTCTGTGGTGTGTATTACATTTTTCTTTTGATATTTTATAATATAAATGCTGACCCTACATTGAATTGATACTCAAAAAATCTAAATTAACTGAATTCATCAGGAATAGTACTTAATGAAAAATGAAACCTAACCCACAAAACAAAGTTCATGGCAAAAAGACCAGGAGAAAGTAAGGTGTTCAAAGTCTTGGTGCAAACGTGGCTGAGAGCCTTTATGTGAGGACTGTGACTCCTCCTGCCATGGTCTAAGGCATACAGTCCCAGTTACCTTTTAATTCCTCTGATTCTATAACCTCTCACTCAAGCAAAGTCATAGTAGGGTGGTGTCAAAGCTTGAGACTTGCTACAGAAACCCACCTGTTTCATGCTCTAATATTCTTGTTTCAGTGTATTTCTGGCTTTTACAGATTCAGTTCTCATGGGTTTGAGGATCCTCAGATATAACTGAAAGTCTATGCCATATAGCAATTTGTCACTGCAAAGGAATAATTTTGAATCTCATGCTTCAAAGCATAATATGCAAGAGAGAGTCACTTAGTGAATAAGTGAGCCTCTACTTCAAACTGGCTATTATTGTTCTATACTTTCACTACTTTTAGAGCAACTCTTTGATGATAAAATTCATATTATTTTTGAAAAAATCTTTTAGTGCAATGATGGAAGTGAAAAGAAAATAACATGTCAGAGTAATGTCTCTTAGCCAGAAAGTTAAAAAGTTTGAGGAGTGAGAAGTTGTATTATGAATACCTGAACTTGAAAAGGATTAAAAAGATCACTGATTGCCAGGAATCCAGGACACAGCAGTCGGAAGGGAAAAGATGAATAAGTGACACAGAGGACGCAATGGACATATAACATTAGACATAAATCACCAGCCGAAGGATCTACAAAACAATGGAAGAATTCTAATTAAGCTGTGGACTTTAGTTAACAATAATGTACCACTCTCGGATCACCAATCATGACAACTGTTCTACACAGAATGAAGGTGTTCATAGGTGAGCCTTGTTATGGTTTGTATCTACCTGTCTACCAGGAACATCGTACAATCATGGACCAGCCTTTCTGCAGAGGATCATACCAGGAAGATGTTGTGATTGACTTGCTGTTAGGAAGCAGTGCCTGGTTAGAGGCAGATCAATGAACCTATGTGCTGAGAGGTAGTATCTCTCTCCCTACCTCTTCTCTTCATTCTCTGCCTCCTGGGCTCTGTTACCTAAGCAGTTTCTGCTTCACTGCAATGTTCTCCTGCAATGCTGCTTTTGCCTTGGAGTCATCTGACCATGGACTGTAACTGAGAACCAAAAGAAAACCTCCTGTCCCTTAAGTGTGGGTGTTAGTTTTGTATCACAGCAATGAGAAAGTGACTGAGAAACAGGCACAGGAGGAGAAGGGGCACAGAGCAACATGGTGCTTCTTCCTGTCTTCTATCAACCTAAAATGGCACCAAAAATAAAGCCTATTACTTTCTTAAAAGATGGGATTAGGAAATAGCTCTTTCCTCGTGTTTCCTGCATGTATGTAATAAGAACGGTAGTACCAACACTCCAGAAACAGGAAAAACAACAAAAGAAATCATTTCAGTGTGCACTACTCCTTGTGTCTAAACTGTCCAACAAATGAGAAATGAAATGTTCATTAAAGTCGAATGAGAACTCATCTGAAAATTATACCAAAATACCACACTATCTTTCAATTGAAAAGTGATTTCAGAAAAGCCAGAGAGCCTACACAGTTTTGTATGAAGCAATCAGGGAGACTATTACTTGACCTTTTTGTGAGTAAATTTAGGAAGCAACTGAGGAAGGGCTTCATGCTGTGAAACTGAGAGGCCCCTTTGCCACAGAAACATGTCTTCAGAGACGGGATGGAAGTAATGAAAGGAAGAGGCCTTTGCAGCTGCAGAGACACAAAGTGAAGAATTAGAGTCTAAGGAGGCTGATGGCAGCCCCTCTCCTCTGATGGCACACAGGTATGTCCGGCTCTCAAGGCCCCCTTCAGGAGTTCCTCTGCCCTAACTTCCCTTTTCTATGTGACACATTCCATCTTCATCTTTGTCTACACATTAGCATATAACATCATCATTGCAGCATTTTGTTGATTTAGGTACTAGCAAAAGGATATAATGTCTAATAGCATGGAGCTTGTTTCACAGCTGGTTTTATTTTCATGGCTATATGCATAGAAATAGGTTTAATCATGCATGCCTAGAACTGCTAAAGAGCTAAAGAATTCAGTTAAATTATTCCAATTGTAGTTAACTCTTGTGTGAAGACAGTGAATTAAATCTTCCTTAAACCTGATCATTTGAGGCATTTAAAGACCTTGGGAAGGTTGCTTTGTAAGCAGCAAGGTCTATGTTAACTTGAAGGAGGTGACAACAGTGATTGTCCCACTAGAAGGAAAGTGAAAATTCCACTTGTTTGCAAAAATACATGTTGTAAAAATGAAACTAAATGAATGGGACCAATCTAAGTGGAAGCCAAATGAACAAAAGCAAAGGGAGAATATAATAGCTACTCAGGCTAATATCCTCTTTCCTTCAGAAATCAAAACAAGATTCCAGGAAGTCAGGGTAGCTTATAAATATAATACCTATATAGTGTGTGAGGAAAATATTGTTTTAGCTTGAAATATAATTAAACAGGGACTGTACAATTACTCACAATTTATGTTTCTTAGTCTTATCAAAGAACTTTATTAGGCTATATATCTTACTTGGAAAATGAGCCATATTACATCTCAATAACATCAAAGGCCTGACTTTGAAAAGCACCATGTAAACACTGCCTTAAAAATGGGGTGGTTGCTAGGAAATTATGTCAAGTGCAATCCTCTCTAGTTATATCCTATTTTTCCATTTTATAACTTCCTCAATCATTAGGGATTAGCCCCTACAGGAATTTACATGAGCGTAGCTTACATAGCTCCACAAATACAAATTTTCCAGGAGTTCCATTTGGTCCTTAGAAGGCAGTAGGCATCAGCGTTCAGGCCTTGGACACGGTGAGATGCTCTGCAGAAGTGCAGCACTGTGTTCTTAACCATAGGGAGACTTGAACAGCACACGGAAAGGAGGAACAAGGCTGGGTTCATGTAGAAATTTACATTTTCTTCTTCTACTTCAATGGGACTGATCAAGGGAAAAAGGCTTCAGGGCAAGCCAAATGGAGTGATTTGAGTTATTTTAAGAAGAAGCAATTCATTGCCCTGGTTGCCAAATTGAAAATGCCTGGACAGCCTGTTCAAAGAGCCAGCAGAGAAAAGAGGAAGGATCATGCCAGAAACTAAAGCCAAGAAGCACTGAGTTGGTGCAGCTTCCCCTTTGTGAATGCAAAGTTCAGTGGTGCTATTTACCAGGGGCTGAGAGAACCACAGAAATGTCTCCCACAGCCAGATTCATTCTGTCCATATACTAGCGGTGGATGCTAGATCCACTGATATGAATGGCAGGAGATAACACGGGAAACCAGGGCACATGAAGGGGTATTTTTCCTTCTCTCAGTATGAACAGCTTCTATATGTACTGAGCTTTACAGAACCCAAAGCATAATTGCAGCGATCATTTTGTTAAACCTCCTGTCACTTTGTAAGATGGCATGATTTTCTTACTTACAGATGAGGATCTATGCTCAGAAAAATTGTAACTGGTCCAATATATCATTACAAATAGAAGAGCAAGAATTTAAAAATCCAAGACAAGTGTATTAAAAGGAAATCACAGTCCCATGCCTCATCCACGTGAGAAGGCCCTTACCAGTTATAATAGTAACAAGATGTGTATCCGCTGAGCGCGACTGTGCTACATAGTCTGCATCTTTTAAGTTAAAAAGAAAAAAGAAGGCATCAACTTCAGATTAGAGCAAGACACAAGATGTATAGAGGATGTGAGAATGATCATCAAAGAGACCGAGAGACAATGAAAATAAAATTTTGAAAGGCAAGTTTTAATTTCATTCAACTATAAATGGAAATGTCTCTGCCAAGGAGCAGGAGGCAAATGCAGCCTCTCATTGGAGAGATTCCACCATCATGGTCATGGCTATGAAGTCACTGAAATTCTTCCTTTATAAATCAGTCATTGCTAACAGACAGACTCACTTTAATCTTGAAATTTAAAGCATATCTTCATTAAAAACAAATAGGACAGTGAAGGAAATTCTATTTTATTAACATATTTACCTCTTCAAATAGCAAAAATGTGTATGGGCTAGGTTATTTTGAATCATTGCGATTATTGTTTTAGGAGGAAACTCCCCAATATCAAACATTAATAATCTACTTAATAGACTCCAGTTCTATTAAACAAAGTCTACTTACACTTATCATTAGTATAAAGTTACAGCCATTTTTGCCCAAAGGTTCAGAAAAACAGACTGCTCATAAGAAAGTTTTCTTTCATCTAGGCTTGTAAAAGACGAGAAATTGTCAGGTGGCAGCTGAAAAAGATAGACTTTAATGAATAAACTCAAACATCCTAATATATTTTGCCTTGTATTGAACTTCATTTCCTGGTACATTTCCCTTGCCTTCAGGGAAAGGGAAATGAGTTTTGCTTTGGAAACAGAACATTTTACTAGACACAAACAGCATAGGTGATGAACACAGAATCCTGTTTTATATACCCTACTCTGCCCTCTGCTTTCAACTGCACTTAATAAATAGGTACCTGAAATTTGATCTGTCCTCGTTCATACTTAGTCTTCTCCATAAGAACTTACACTTTATGAAACATCCATGTCTAAGGTAGTCATGGTGATTACATCCTAGCTGTTCTGAATTTTCCAGTTTTCTCTGAACACATTTTAATTGATGGTCACTTGAGAAAACTTAATGTTGGAGTGTTTTAGTGGGTGTCTTGTGCAGTCCTTGTTAACACCGAGTTTTTAAGAAAATGTCAAATTCTATAAATGTTGAGATCTCCTCTGTTTATCCCTGAAGGAATCAACACTTGGTCTTTTTTTATCTAGCCTTCACTTCAATGTATTTAAATGCTTTTTTAATAGAGAAAAAATTAAATTGGTCATTTGTGCGCTACTGAGCTATCCTTCCATGAAAAGCGTGGCTGCAAAGCATCATGGTGTGTGTGTGCAGGCTATTCCAGTTACTGCTTAGAATACGGTGCCTGGAGCCCCATGGTCCTGTGTATCGTGGTGGTTCTGTCTCTTCCCCTCCCTTTCCTCTCTTGTCTTGGTGTGTAGTCTTGGGAGGATTATTACCAAAGAGCACAGAGGAAGATTTCACAGGTGAGGAAATCTCAGCAGGTGAACAGAATAAGAATTTGCAAAGTGAGATGAAGACAAAGTCGGCCAGTGTGTTTCTCATGTCTTATTCACGCATGCATTGTATGGAGCACTGACCATCTGTGGCACCACGAGGTCAGCAGCAATCCAGCTTTCAAGCAGCTCTCATGGACACACTGTGACCTGCAGACCCCATGGTCTCAAGGGCCGTGTTACACATGCTCAAGAACAGAAGCCAGGGGATTTGCAGAGGAAGTCGCTCTTGGAACTTTAGAGGAGGAAGGACAGTCTCTGAGAAATGAGCTGTATCTGTGTTGAGCCTTAAAGGACAGCAGAAAAGTTCTTATGGGAAGCTGTTCCCCCTGTGTCTTCACCTGTCAAGTTCAACCTGTCTCTTCAAGGTTCAGTATAGACCAGGGATGGCGAACCATTTAAAGGTTCCAGTGATAGCAACAGCACAGTGTGGATAGGTTTACCATCACATTGGGTCATAGCAGACATCCTTGCCCAGCACTGGTGGCACCTGCTTCTTGCTTTCCCTAATCTGGCTCTTGTTTTATGTCAGGGATCAGACTGAGCCCTGTGTGGCTCAAATAGCCATGTTAGCCACAGAGTTAGGCTACTGTTGCTCCTTTGCTAATGGCTGTCATGGAAGCCTAAGTCTGGAAGTGACTCTGCTGATTTATGTGCAGCCAAGGTCAGCATGACCCCAACTGAATCACTTTCCTCTGAATTATCACTTCTCCAAGATGTCATGGGTGACTTGCTAATTGCATTTGGTCCCAGTGCCAGTTGGTTCTATCTGAGCAAGACAAGCAGCGCTGCCTAGTGCCTCCATGCCAGTATTCACTGGTGTTCCACTAGATGACTTCGGAGCATAGCCAGCTCCCTATTCCTTCTGAAGATTCTGTTCAATAAATGCCAGATGTGTTCAGAGGTCTCTGTCTTTGTTGTCTCCGGCAGTATTGATCAGGACCCAGACTCAGCTTCACTCTCTGTCTTATTCATCTATTCTTTAACCATTAGCCAGGGCTGCGGTGGCTCACAGGAGGCCGCCAATGCTCTGCAGGGATCTCTAGCAACTCCGTTTCCCCCAACCCTTCCAGATGGAGAGCCTCTGGCTCTCACGTGTAAAGTCATTCTAGAAGCCACACAGCACCTAGTTACGTTTTTTCCCCATTCTTTGAACCAGAAGTCACTCTATACTTTACACATGCTATCAATCACACTCTCACTAATATCGTGTGTGTTTTATGATTGACTCTACCAGAATGCTAATTCTTCACACTGACAGCACCTAACATGGCCTGGATTAAACATCCTTAGTGGGTCTCTATGACAAAGGAATAGATGAATTCATCACCCCTTCCTTTGTTATGTTCATGTAATATCCCTGCCTTATTCTCCTTCCAGAGGAATAATCTAAGCAACCCTTGCCCTATCTTTCCACCATTTAGGGAAAATACACTGAGGAGTTTTGCTTTGTACACAATGAAAGTTGGATTTCTAGCATAAGCCGGTATTGTGCATATTGGTTTCTTCAGGATTACACACAACTCGCGAGGAAAATTTAATATAAAAACCCTGCTGTCACGTTATTACACTACTTTCCATAAGCGATAAAGCTGAATGCTGGATTGGCTTTCAATGATAATGTTATGGATCTTGGTTTTAAGTTTAAATTACTGTTTACATCTTAAGTTTAGCATCCCCATTTTGTCTGCCTTCAGTACAACTGTTTGCTCATAGGAAGCACTTTAAAGGTAATACACAGACCCTGATGTAGACATAAGTGAATGAGGGTGATTTCACCAATTCAACATACCAGTTCCCTGGTAGTAAGAACATAAACCAGCAATAAGATTAGTTTAACTTTCAAATCCTTAAGGCCAAAAGAAAGTATTGGAATTGAATATTCTAGTTTCTTAAGTAACTTTAAATCCTGAAGTAAACAACCAATTCCTTTGTACAGTAACACTTTCCTCCGATGGAGTGCTAGAATGTAAAAACAAGTTTTCTATAAATTATAATAATTTGCAAAATTTCATTTTCTCTTGCAAAAGAGAAAACAAGATAACACTACATTGTGATTTTGTCGTTCAAGTGTTGAAGCACTGAGACAGGGATTCATTTACTTTTCATTTTTCACGGGAGCCACTCACTCATCTGTCCATCTGTCCACCCATCCATCCATCCTGGCATGAGTATTTTTCGTCTGCTTCCTCAGTAATTTGTCTCTGGAGGTTTTTGTTTTGTTCTGTTTTTGATACATGGGGATCAAATTTGGGGCCTTGTGCTTGTGAGGTAGGTGCTGGAACCACTGAGCTAAATCCCCAGCTCCTACTCCCTTAGAAATTTGTAAAATTACTGTGCAACATTTCCTGTCCTTTCAGCTCCCAACCTGAGCCCATTATCATTAGACTTCATTCTTCGCTGCCATTAGCTAACTTCACACAAGATGTTGCCTAAATTGGAACGGTATACTATCATTTTTGTCACGGGGATCCTCTGATAATGATACACTAGATTTTATAGGATACATCTGACACACATCTATCACTTTGAACACAAAGGAGTTAGTAATCATCATTCTACTTTTGGGGGAAAAGTGTTTTAGCACGATCATCTGCATCATGGCCAACTTACAGTGCAGTATTACACAACCAGTCTTTTTCTCTTTTTTCTACTTCACTTCCCAAGTCCTTTGCTCTTTCTTTAGGATTCCTCCCACAGAAACTACCTGCATATCTACAGCTGGGCTTTTAAGAATTTGAACAACAAAGGTATCCCTACCAGAACCAGCTACAAAGAGATGTTACAATGGAACTTTGGATTTAGCTCACTTCCCAGCTAAATAGCAACAAAGACACTATTATTTGGGGTCAATGGGGAAGTAGTGATCTCCGCCATGCAGCAGGATCTCAAGCACTCTTAGTGGTGAGAGAAGGGCTGGAAAAGGACAAAGCCTCAGTAAGATCTGCTAAGAGGAGTGTAGTTCAACCTCTGGGAGCATATATCATACAACTAACTATCTATCATGTGTTATACATCAATATTACACACATATAAGTGCAGGCACTTGGGGACCCAGTACTTCTGGGATGGCTCCTTGAAACCTGGCCTGAATGATGGCCTGCATTAAATAAGCAGGAGACACTGAAACTGCCTCATGGAATATTGAGGCTAGATGACTTGAAGAGAAGGGAATGCTAGAATGGATGTACAGTATTTGTAAATGCAGTCAGAGAACTCATTCCTTGACTATTTTTCCAGTAGGGCCCAGGGAAATTCTTTTTATTTCAGATTACCAGGAATGCATGGTGATGGCACAGTGACATCTTTGGGAACTGCAGTGGTGGTTAACTGCTATGGGTCAGAGAGGGGACCAAGATGCTGGTTTGCAGCTGAATTAATGAGTATGGTAGGGTCTACAAGGTGGAAGCAAGGGGCTGGAATTTCATCACAGAGATAAGTTTAATACAATCATCATAAAGAGCAACAAGAACAGAGCAGAGTGGTGATCAGGCCACAGGATTGGATACTGGCCAATATGCACACATGTAACAAAAGCTTACTACAAGACCTGGTAAGTGAACTACTGATGTCAGTTACTACTCTGGCATAGATCGAGATTTCTCATTCAGTCTCAGATCAAAGTCACCCACAGATTAATGAAAAAGCTGACAAAACTTGAGATGTATTTCTGCAATAACATCACAAATTTATATGATAAATATTCTCAGGCCCTTCTTCAAGGAAACCTCAATCCATCATAGCTAACTCTGAACTGGACAAAAGGATACCTAGCCTTTGTAAGGACCCCCTGGACATGAAGTCTAACAATGAAACTAGGATAACAGAACATGGTCATACGCCCTTGACTGAAATGTTGGTTCATGGAAGATGGTGGATAAACACATTTCTGCCCTGAGTACTCTTTTGTTTTGTTTTGCTTTGCTTTGAGATATAGTCTCACTTTGTAGCTCAGGCTGGCCCTGAGCTCAATATGTAACCCAGGCAAACCTCACACTCATCAATCTTCCTGCCTCTGCCTCCCGAGTCCTCCTGCAACTGACTGCCTCAGCCCCAAACCTACCCTTTTAAACCTATTTTGTAGAAATGGGCTTGAAGCCTTTAAGGGATTCTCTGTTACACTGCATATAATATTAATCTTTCCCAGGAGAGAACACAGAACTGGAGATGATCATATTAAGAGAAGTCAATCAGAGTCAGAAAGACAAGTTTCCTACGTCTTCCCTACTAAGTAAAATCTAAATTTTACAACTGTTGAAAGAGATTGTATGATAGTAGAAAGAGACTGTTACTAGATAAAAAGAAGGGAATACATCTAAGAGGAAAAAGGTATCAGGAAGGGGGTAATAATAGGTTGAATATGATCAAACTGTTGTGCCAATATTTTGTAAACTGCATAGATATTAATACAAACTTATTAAAATACAGGATACAGAAGCAACATTAAGGAGAAAGGGATACTTCTTTACAGTTAGGTTGTAATGCTGTCTTGCCTTTGTTTGCTTCTATCATGCAACTAGCAGTCCTGAGCATATGCACACATGTGTATACATAGAACTATCCAGTGGTGCTTTGCCACAGCTGTAACCCTCCAGAGCAAACAATCCCTCGGCAACTTGAAATGCCTGATTAGTCCACTGTGGACACAAATATGGCAGGTGTAAGAGATTTTGTTGCTAAGCCAACTTCTGATACCTTTGAGTCTCTGTCAGCCTATCTACCAGCTTAGGCCTATTGGCATAAGGGAGGATTTCTGTCTTAACTACTTCCTCAGGTCTGGTACACACACCTACAAATTAAAGGGGGAAAGGTTTGTCTTTGCTCACAGTTTGTAGAGGCTTCTCTCCACAGCTGGCTGCCTCCTAAGCAGGGTGGCATGGCTGAGGAACATGGCAGAGCAGAAATACATAGCATGTGGCACCGCAGGCAAGAAGCAGGGTGGCCCCAAGAGAGTAGACACCCACCTCCCATGCACACACACACACACACACACACACATACACAAGCATCTACAAACATACTGTCTCTTCCAGGCAACACCCACACAGGGACCCACCCCTTCCCACCAGGATTCACCTGCCAACATCATAGCCAGCTATAGATCCGTCAATGGACTAATCTAACATCCCACACCCATAATCTAGTCACCTCACCAAAGGCCCAACTATGAGTGCATGAGACTTTGGGGAGACATGCAGATACAGACAATTATAGATCGTCCATCACATAGACAACCCAGTGGGTTCTGAGAGAGGGGTGTGACTATAGATTTTCTAAGAATTTAAATTCCATCCAGGAAGTGGGAGCCCCTGTTGAGACTTTCCCTGTCCAACTTGTTTGATCCTCCTTTACACAGAGTTCCTTGACCCTAAGGGAGACTTCCTGGTATTAAAATGTCCCTGCTGAAGTTCTTGTAGGTTTTTAATCTCACTATTAGGATCTGATTGATAAAATCCCACAAAAATTCTGGGCTCTACTGTTTTGGCAAACACTGTTGGGGTCGGGGTCCAGTGGCCAAATGGCATATAAAACTATTTCTCCAAGTCAAAGAGAGTTATCACCCCCAAAATCTTTCCCATTAAAAACCAAATAGTGGATTGGTAGGTCTCATTAGAACCTGAAGGTAGCATCTTCACCCTTATTTGATTTTGTCTCTGATCTTTTAATCTAAAGGCTTAAGAGGGGCTTAATCTGGCTTTAAGAGGGGCTCAGGTTATTGTACACGCTGGCATTCTGGAATGAATTCTGCTACTGGAGCTTAGGATGCTGTGTGGAGTCTTCTCCCTAAGAGAAGAGTTTCACTACAGACCACCAGAAATCTGAGACAAGGCCATGTCTTCCGAGATGGAGACTACTTGACATTTAAGAAACTGCTCCTAGTACACTTTTCAGCCCTATGTGTGCACCAAATTCTTCGTAGCCAATACACCAATAAGGAGCTGGCTAGCAAAGGATTTACCAAACTATAATTGTGGACACACCAAATGGTAACCTGCTACAATATAGAAATGAAACACTCTTGAGTAAGTCTGTGTAAGATTAAAATGCCAGAAAATCACCTAATAGTGGAGATTCTCACAGCACTTAGCACTATTATTTTTATATTGATTTTATTGGTACATTTTATACATATATTCTGAGCACTTTCCATATTGAGAATTTGTACCTGTATATGAAACATCTTGATTATCATTCTTACCCATTCCTCTGCCTTGCCTACAACCTCTATCCCCTACATATATAAGCTTCATTTCCTTTTTTTGCCATCCATTTTTTTCTTTTCCTTCCCTGCCCTTTCCCTTTTCTTTTTGAACATTCCCCCCCCCCCATTTCACACTCCTTATCAACTACTATTCCACCAGCTCGTTGACAACTTCTGGCCTCCAGGAACTTCCCTTTAGCCAGTTAATGCAGAGGGACAAGCTCAGATGTGTTGACCTCTGTGTTGCCATTAGCTGAAAACAGGCTGCAGTCTGTACTCCCTCCAATTCGTGGGCCCAAAGGATACCAATGCAGGAAAATCCTGCAGTGAGCAGAGCTTTGATCAGTAGACTTGCTGGTCTACTTTTGAATGTCAAAGTGTGGCAGGGGGTGGGGGCAAAAAAGGATGAAATAAGTTACGATGTATTGTGTATAGGTGCCAACTCCACGCAACAAACAGAAACGTTACATACTCAAACATGTCCTGAAAAACAAAAACTAAGGCAAAGATGATGTGACTTGAGAATGGACATGCACAGTCTCCTGGGTACTGCTCAGTGACTCATTGGATTGGCCAGGAACTGAAATGGATACTATTGGAGAACTGGAATCAATAAATTCTGGGAAACAGATGGAAAGGCATTGTTTGGATTTACAGTGGTAAAAACAATGCATGGTTATATATATTCACCAGAGATTTTTATAGAAGTGTTTAACACCTGAATGTCAAGAAGGACTTATACCATGGACAGCAACCATCATTTTTACTCAGAAACATCATGGCTGGCCAATGGATCCACAAATGGCACCGTAATGGCAGGAAGAAAAGAAAAGGTGCACTGAGTGTAACATGGGCTTCCTCTCACTAAGACTGACCTAACCACTGCTCCTGCCCGTCAGCACTAAAGGTCATTGCAGCATCCTGATATCACATCTCTCCTCAAGAAGACTTTCCTGCTATGTGGTGATGAGTTAGTACCTCAGACCCCTCCTGCCCAGGGGAAGAGTGACTCATTACCAGTACTCATACCCAGTCCTAGTCAGACTTCACTTTCACTGTCTCCATGCTTCTGGAACTGTCTCTAGCTAGACTTTTACAGTGATACAGTATGTGGAAACCCACAACCTTGCCTTACACTGAGGAAAATTTTAGGCTTAAACAGGGCAAAACTAGTACATGATCAAACAATCCATAAGTGTTACGATACACTTCATCTCCCCCAAGGAGCTGGCCACACAGAAGGGCCAGGTGGTGAGAGACACCAACTGAGGAAGAAGGTCCTGTAGCATTGTGAACTACTCTTAAGAGGAGAGAGGTATGTTGAGCCAACCTCTAGTAAGCAGAGCCACATTCCCAGTAAGCAAAACACACAAATTAAACATCAACAGTCTGGCCCTATTCACTGTCACTCCCAGCAATCTGTCCAGGGAGTGTATGCCTTGCATCAAAAAATTAACTTTGTGTGGTTCAGAGATTTAGCCTAGTGGTTCTGGCACCTGCCTAGTAAGCACAAGGTCCCTGGTTCGATCCCTGGTAACCACATACAACAATGAGGGGCATGGTAACTCACGCCTGTAATCCCAGCACTCTGGAGGCAGAGGCAGGAGGATTGCTGAGTTTGAGGCTTGCCTGGGCTATGTAGTAAGCTCAAGGCCAGCCTGAACTACATGGCAAAACCCTGTCTCAAAAAAAAAAAAAAAAGAAAAGTTTACCTGTGTGGATTAAGGCCACTGATTCTCACTGAGAGTACAGAGTGCTTTCCTGATGGAACATGGTAAGGATCCACTGAAACTGAAATTATAACTAAAACCTTATTACTTTGGGTTCCTAGTACCAGTGGGCCAGTGGGAGCAGAAAGACATCAGCAGCAGATGGAGTCATTTTCTGTGCTTAGCACTGGAGTTGGAATTGCTGCCACACAGTGAGGGCAGAAGGTACATCTGGAACCCAGAGGATTCTATTCTCTCTTTTCTGATAACAGTGATTGGAAAACTCTAGCAACTGTAGCCTGGCAAAGACGAGGAAAAAAAGGCTGAGACACTGTGGAAATAAATGCTTGTTTTATCTTACCATAAGCAATCAAGATGAGGTGAAATGATAATTTAGCATGAGGGAAATAACAATATCAAACATAACTTTAGGACTACTGGCATTATTTCATTAACCCTAAGGTATGAGGTGTTTGCAGAGACCCAAGCTGGCTCTTACCTGAAATAAGATCTTATGTAGGACTCATAAAAAGGCAGGAGAGTACTGAAGTGAAGAAATGGATGGACCACACTGGAGATGCTTTTGTTCATCACTCTGCATTCTCTCAGCTAAACCCCTTTCATCATTCTAATTATGCAGACCAGTTGCACAAATTTTGAACATTACTGCAGAGGACTTTGCAAGCAGTGCCCTCCTTACCTCTACTCTCTCCTGTCTTGCTCTGGGGCTTCTCTGATACCAAAGGCAAGAAACTCAGTCAATATATAAACTTGGGGTGCGGAGGCACCTAAGACCCATGGGACAACTTTGGACCAAAGAGAATATGGATAATTTCATCAAGCTCTGCCGAAGGTACACAGAAGACCATACCTTACTCATGCATCTGCACATTTGTTTCCCATCCTTTCTGTGTTATTGCCCCCTCACTACACCTGAGATCACATGCCAAACAGCACACAGTGGGCCCTCAGGTTAAAACCAGCTTGACATAGGAACAACTTAGATTAATTAGGTAAATGGAAGATTCATCTGCCTCTTGTCATCTGACCAGGTAAACATCCAGATGTCAGCTGTACTGACTTACAACCAACTTGAGTTACAACCAGCCCTTGGGAACCAATTCAGTTTATAAATCAAGAGTTCACTGTGCTGACACACAACTTGTCTCTTGCCCTGCTGTCAAGGCCAAACCTCTTAAAACACTTAACTGTCTTGTTTTGCATCTCAAACTCTGATAAAAACCGTGATCTGTTCTACAACTTGTATGTTTTCAAGTGGTAGAGTTTTGTCTCGTCTAAAATTAATTTTCCCATTTGCATTTTTCATCCCATCACATTCTATTTCCCTCAAGAACTTGTTCCATTAAGCCTCTTCTCCTTCTTACATCTTTACTTTCTCCTTTCTACATGGTCTGCTCTGTGACCAATTTCTCAGAAAGACTGATTCCAGACTCTTAATCTTTATGTTACATTTGCGACTAACCTTTTTTTTGGGGGGGGGTTGTTTTTGTTTTTTGAAACAGGCTCTCACTTTGTAATTCAGGTTGGCCCTGAACTCAGCATGTAACCTAAATTAGCCTTGAACTCATGGCAATCCTCCTGCCTCTGCCTCCTGGGTGCTGGGATTATAAGCATGAGCCACTACACCTGGCACTGTGGTATGTGGTGCCAGGGATCTAACTTGGGACCTTGTGCTTGCCAGGAAGATGCTGGAGCCACTGAGTTAAATCTCCTGCTGCACCCAACCTTCCTGAAGGATGAGTTTACATACTGGTTGACGCCTCTGACTCCATGCTACTTATCCATCTACTTCTTAACCTCTAGCTATGCACTTTCCATGGTGACCATTCTATAGTACTTTATTTGAAAACTATTACTAGTGGCCTATTCCTTCACTAAATTATTAAATGGTGTCCAGTCTTAGTTTCACTGAACTCAAATATTGATCCCACTGAAAGGCTACTTCCAATATTTTTGCCACTATTTTCTGGCAGTCTGACATTTTCTTCCATTTCTACCTCCTCTCTAACATTTAGAGAGTTTCCTTGTTGATCTGAATGTGCCTAGTAGTTTGGCCTTCCATCTAACCTTATTTTTTCACTGTATTTCCATCTCTAAGGAATTTTCTTCAGAACTAAGTGTATAGCAATGCTTATAGTTTCTCACTATTTTCTTCTTTATGTAAATGACTTTTTAATCTTATCCAAACCAAAATTTTTCCAAGGGCCAGTTACAGATTCCCAGCTAGCAGAAGGATCTTTCTACTAATGTATTCAATTAATATCTCAAATTCTAAACATTATAAATACATCATTTTCCAACGAAATCTGCTCCTTCAAATGGCTTTTGGACTTCCTCAGTAATAATTTCATCATGTCCTTTCCTAGTAGATAGGCAACCAATTCCTAATTATTGACTTGTCATTGTACTTCTCTTAAATCTGTTATATATCACTTATTTGCATTAAAAGGCTTTCAAATGGGCTCCCTGAAACTGTACACATGATTACAGAACTAATGTTCATAAAGTTCAAATAGAGTACACTTTTTCTTCAAATCAACTTATGCTTCCCAGATGTCAGAGTCACTCTCATTTTATCATCCAAACTCGGGTTCCCACCTGCTATCATAAACCGATTTCTACCAGCATTCTTCATCAACTCTGCTCCAAAATAACCTTGGGCTGTCTAAGGAGGTGCAAATAACAGGGTGTGAAAGTGGACCAAGTCCGCGTTCCAATCCCAGCCTTTTGGCTCAGTCACTGTGAAATCTAGGACCAAAAATTCTTATCCTATTACTGGGCTCAGATAGTCTCATCTGAAAAACAATATAATGAATACTTACCATAAAGTCTGGCTAAGAAGGTGAAATAAGACAATACATTAAAAGCACAAAGGAGTGTTTGATGCCTAGTGAGAGAGCAATACTTTTTATTTTTATCTCTTCTTCCTTTCTGTATATGTCCCATGCTTTCCAAAAGCAGGTTAGTTTGTCAAAAATCAGCTTGTCCAAGCTTTTATAGAGTGGAATATTTCTATAGGAAACTTGGTGTGGGAATGTGATGAGGGGAAGGAATAAATATGATACAGAAAGAAAATAAAAGAGCATGTATAAGGGGGAGGAGGGGGGAGTGGGTAGGGATATGGGTAAAAATGAGAATTAACTTGTGGCATATACTGGTACAAACTTCCCAATGTTATATGTGATTTTGAGATGTATATAAATTGTACCAATAAAGAATTCAATTAAAAAAAATCAGCTTGTCCACTGGCCACTCTGACAGAGTTGACTTTGGCAAACTGGTTTTAGCACTTTGACATATTTGCACATTTACTGCCTCAGTGCTTTGCTGAGTTTGTTCTGACTGTCTGTGCTTGTCTAGCATGCATCACTTCTGGACCTCTCCACTTTGGTCTCTGCTTCTGTGCCTGAATTTCCATGGTTGTTTGTCTATGCTGTTACTTTCAGGGTGCTAATGATGTGAAATGCAGAGCAGCACATTCTTGGGAAATGTATTAAATTCCTTAGCATCACTGTAAAACTGAATGCCTCAGAGACATCTTGGTCTAAACCCAGACTAGGATGTAAGTTGGTCTGCAATGATCTCATCCCTGAATGCTCTGTTCTGCTCTAATGGCCTCAGAACCCTCAGGTGCAAGAGAACAATCACAGGACTCAGAAGTCTACCTCCATTCTCCTTTCCCCAAGAGGTAGGATGTAAAGCAAAATAAAATTCTATTCACATGGACTCAGTTGTTTCCCTTTCTTTTGTCAGATGCACATTACTATTTTTCAATTACTTCAAAGTAAGAAGACCTATTATTAGTATTTATCCTGTGAAAGTTGTTACTCTGTCTTACTTTCTTTACTTGATGAAGAACAACCTTATGATTTGGGAGCCCATATTTTGACATTTTGCCACCAGCAGTATCTGAATATAATAGGTTCTAAATACTTTCTTAGAGAAATGAATAAATGTTCATTGTATTATGATAGAGTAGGGGGAGTATAAAAAGTATGTAAGGTCTCTCCAAGGAATTTACTTAACAGATAACAATCTGTTATTTACAAGTGAACAATTGCAGCATAATTATAAGTTCAATGGTATAACAAGGAGCTACTGGAGGAGAGGTTGGCTCCTACCTAAGGGAGGATACTTTCAATCAGAATCATTTCAACCTGCATTCTCCTTTTATCTAAACCAGTACCAATGGATACTTGCCAGATCTCAGAAATGTGGAATGTTTTGGTAGAAAGGGATTATTTTTTGAAGCTTGACAAATATGAACTATAATTTTTGGTGCCACTTAATACTACCATTATTTTTTAAGCTAAAAACGTGGACAATTATTCATCCTCTAGATTTTTTTACAAGGAAATATTAGAGATAAACTGTGTTGTGTTTTACATGTACTGGTCAATAGATAGAACTTCGCAATTACTTGCCTATAGTGAAGTAAATGATTTGGCTTTACTCCTGCATATATACTTTCTTATTCTGTGCACTGGAACCTACCCAATGATGAGCAGATCAGTTCTGTCATCTCTAGGCTTCTGTTTGAATAATTTCTAAGCCAGCATAATAAATAGGACTTATTTACCTGCAGTCTGGGATGGTGCCTGTAGCCAACATCAACTTGTGTCAGTGTGGTAGCTTTTTTTTTTTTTTTTTTTGAGATAGGGTCTCGCTTTGTAGTTCAGGCTGGTCCTCAGCTCACTATGTAGCCCAGGCAAGAGTGGAGCTCAGCAATATTCCTGCCTCTGCCTCCCAAGTGCTGGGATTAGAGGTGTGAGCCACCATGCCAGCTGTGGTATGTGGTATTGATTGCTGGTGGGCGTGAGTCACCGTGCCCAGCATTGTATGTGGTTACTGGGATCAAACTCAGGGCCTTGCGCTTGTGAGGCAGGCGCTGGAACCACTGAGCTAAATCTCCGGCCCAGCATTTAAAAAAAAAAAAAAACTTTTAAGATAAAGATCATAATCTAAAAAGTCACTATTGTACAAGACAGGAACAAGATAGTAAAAAGTTTTGGGGACTTTTCAAGAGAAAAAGCATGGAAGAAGCAATAAAGTTCAACCAAAAAGAAGTTTTTAGAAAGGAAACTCATGGTTATGTAGGTAGAGGAGGAAGTTTCCCCATGAAGGGAGTGGAAGGCTAAGTGCTGGGGATGGGTAAAGAGCAAACTCTCTGTCAGATAAATAGAAAGATTTCCAGAGTAAGCTGGGTATGCAGCTCAGTGGTGTCACACCTGCCTGGCAAGCACAAGGCCCTGAGTTCGATTCCCAGTATTGGAAAAAACAAAATAAAACATAAATAAGATTTGCAGACTGAAGCCCAGCAAGTGGAAATCTCATGCTGGAAGTTACCTTCCAACAAGATGGTGTGCTTAAATCATGAACAGCAGGCAATGGATGACCGAGTAGATAGGGCTAGATGTAGCTTTATAAAATCCCTTACAATCAACTTGTGCTGGTATGGCAGAAGTACACAGAGGGGCTGAAAGCAAACTGAACCCCAAAAGAGTTCAGATGAACAGGGTAAAAGGACCTCATGGCTGGGGGTAGTGGGTGAGGCCAGGAACATGAAGAGTGGCAGCCAGGGCACAGCAACAGGACTAGAGGAGATCGCTGTGTCCCAGTGGAAGCCAAGGAACACAGAAGACACAGAGGTTACAGATTAGTATTGACCTTTTCTGAA
>PVIC010020581.1:0-29401 GCA_004025085.1 Thryonomys swinderianus
AGGCCTGGTGAAGTGAGGAGGGAGAGCCAAGGAATTCTGCTGAGGAGCAGGGGCTCAGCAGCACGCAGAGGGGCCCCGGGGACTTGGGCAGCTGCTCAAGGCTCCGAGCAGTGTGGCTGGCCGTGAGCGGTGCACACACCTGGGTGGCTGGGAGTGGGCGGGAGGATGCACAGCCCACACGTGCCATCTGCCCTTGCCCCCCTCCTGAGGGTGGGCATCGGTGTTGGCTACTGTCTCCTCCCGTCAATATACAAGTGGGCTGGGCGATGCAGGGCCCCTGTGCTTTACAGTCACTGTGTAGGTGCTGTAGGGGGAGGGGAGCCACCAGTCTATCGTGTTGGGCCTTAGGTGTTGGATGGGAGGTGGTTTCCTCCACAGGGATCCAGGCAGAGGAAATAAAACCAATGTATTTGTCTTGAAAGCATTACTTTACATAAACACCTCTGTTTGTCTTGAAATCATTATTTTTGTTTTATGAGAAAGCAAAACCTTGGGTACTTGAAAAGGTCACCCATGCCCAGTGATTGAAACAATGCCTGGAGGAGCTGTGCAGTGTGGCTGACAGAATCAAGCACCTTCATAACTGCCAGGGGATCAGTGGGATGATTTGTGAGAGATTACGCACAGAAGATTGGATTATCCCTGATTTCCCCCAAGACCGCCTGCCACAAAATTAGGAACAGTTTTTTCCCTTCCAAAACATCCTAATAATTGATCTCACAGAGTTAGATAGATGAATGGGCAAGCAAGGAGATATTCGGTAGGGATGCCAGGCCCAAAATCCCTTCCTGCCCTTAGCAGCACCCTTCCTGTGGCCCACAGTGACCAGTTCTCTCCTTTAAGTCATTTTAACTCTGACTAGTGTCTTCCCTAAGTCTTCTGCCTTTGTTCTACTCCCATACTGGGCAGGTGGCATGGACTCAGAGTCTCTTCTCAGATGGGTCTTTCCATCTCTCCTCAGCCTTTATGGACCACCTCTTCTGGCAGGTTAGCAATTTGAGTTATCCCTGGCTTCCTGGGCCCAAGCTGTGCATCTGACAGTTCTGTGATGATGTTTTCTGCATGGGCTGAACAGAGAATGTGTATGCAGAAGGCCATAGAGATTCCTCAGCTAAATAGGAAGTGGAGCTCAGAGGTACTTCCCTGGTATCTTAGTTTCCTTTCTTTAACATAAAGGTTGAACATATGAACTCATTAGGGAATCTTGTGTTGTTAAACAATGACCAGCGAACATTGTGACAACAAGAAAGTAGGCCCCTGTTCCACAGCCATTCATTTCATTTTTACCTGATACTTTTTTTTAAAAATTATTTAATGGTACATTATATATATACACATCATGGTCACACTCAATATTGAGAATTTTTACCAGTATATGACATGACTTAATTCTCATTTTTCCCACTCCCCTAACCACACCACGAACCTCCACCCCTACATAAGCTTTGTTTCCTCTTTTAAATCACTATCACATTTTTCTTTCTTATCATTACTTTTCCCTCCACACAATTTCTCTTTGAATATTTTCCATTTCACAATGTCCATCATACATTCTAGAGCTCATTACCATCTTCAGTTTCTCATACCAGAGAACAGATAGGATATTTACACATCTGTGACCTATTTATTTCACTTACGAGTATGTCCTGAAGGTATGTCCATTTGAGTATAAATCACTCAAACTTATCATTCTTTAAGGCAGAGTAATAATCCATTTTATAGAAAACCACATCTTCATCCAGTCTCCAGTTGATGGGCATTTGGGTTGTTTCCAAGATTCAGCTATTACAAACTGAGCTGCTACAAACATGGGTACACATGTGTCACTGTGGTATAAATTTTTAATTCTTTCATGCATATCCCTAAAAGGGGAATCACAGGGTCAAATGGGACTTCTAATCCTATTAACTGATACTTTGAAAGATTAAGTTTGTGGGGTTTTTTTTGTATGGAAGGTTGAAACCAGACCTTCCTACACACTAAAGAAGAGTTCTACCACTCACCTACATACCTGTCCTTGTATTTTTTTTTCGAGACAGGATCTGGCTTTGTAGTTCAGGCTGGCTCTGAGCTCACTATGTAGTCCAGGCAAGCCTCGAACTCAGCAATCCTCCTGTCTCTGCCTCCCGAGTGCTGGGATTACAGGCGTGAACCACCACGTCCAGCACTGTGGTATGTGGTATGTGGTATTGATGGCTGGTGGGCCTGAGTCTCCACTCCCAGCACTGTATGTGGTTACCGGGGATCGAACTCAGGACCTTGCGCTTGCGAGGCAGGTGCCAGAACCACTAAGCTAATCCTCCGGCCCTGTCCTTGTATTTTATTTTGCAGGCAGTATCTTTCCAAATTGCCCAGTGAATTTGTTTTAGGCTCTTGAGCAGTTAGGAGTATATGTTTGCTCAGTATGCTTCGCTGAAATAAATAGCACAAATAAGTGTAATTTGAGGTGATGTTTGGAGGGTCATCTATTGAAAAACTTATACTTACTCTTAGGACAGGCCTGTGAATGCTGAAGAAAAGACAGCCAAGGAGAACCCTTGAGGATAGCCCAGTCTCAAAAAGCAGAGCAAGAACTTAACTTTAGCTTTATGCCTCCTGAGTTTCATAGCCGTCTTCACGTGCAGGTACGCAGACAGCCCCACTCCTCACAGGAAGCACATTCACACACACAAAACATCATGAAGTGACATTAAAAATCACAGATTCACATTAGGGCCTGGTGGAGTCGGTGCCCACAACAAAGAGTCCTCTGCAGAGGGTGAGGGAATCGTGAGGGTCCAAGTCCCCGTCCCCCATGCTGCACTCTAAAGGGAGGGCTTCCTGGGGTGAATCTATAGCCCTAAATGACTTCAGGGTGTCGACCTGCTTATGACTGAGCAGCAGTGGCCTTACAAGGAAGTGCCACGTAGAGCAGCCTGAGTCCTCCTCCCAGACCTCAGGAGAGGCCTCCTTCCTTCTCCTCTTCTTCCTTCCAGACCTCTTTCTTGATTGAAGGACCAGGTCCCCTGGGACTGGAGTCTGACTCATCCGGGTGCAGTGGACGCCACAGGAAGGCCCTTCATCCCTTCACTCACCGTTCCGGCCCTCTGGGAGAAGCACGGGGTCGGTGGGTCCTAATCTGAAGTCTGCCACCAGAGATGTTGGGTCCTTTCATAAAAAGGTGTATTTCTGGTTCCTAGGTTGACTGGGTAACCTATAGCCCGTAGGATGGAATAGGAATGTACCGGCTGAGTGCCCACTTCCTCATAAGTGCAGTTCTTCTGTGCCTCCCTTTCTGCAGAATCCCCATCCTCCCTGGAGAGGAGGAATGGGCGGTGTCCCTCTGATGACGGAGAGAGTGGTTGCCGTGTGGTCGAGCTGGGTTCCCCTGACTGCAGCAGGTGGCCCGGCACAGACTGTGCCCTCGGCCACATGGGAACGCTAGTGCTCAGCAGTGCTGGGCTGGCGCCCTGGTAAGCCACCTTTCTGGTGAATAAACAAGAGAAACTTCACACCGTAAGGTGCCTTGCGCAGAAGTCTCTGGTGTGGTTATGTGGGGCTGCGGACGGCCCACAGCAGAGCCTCTGAGGTCTTCTCTTCTGCCCTCTTCCTCCAAGGGAGGGAGTCTCATCCAGGCTCGTTTTCTCTGACTGTTCGAGAATCTTTCAGGAGCCGGGTTGCGGCACATGACTGATCTCAGCACTCGGGAAGCAGCGTAGAGCAATCACAGCAGTTGGAGGCTACGGACCATCTTTAAACCAAACCATGTGGAATTTTTAGGGATTGTCTGTGTCTCTGGGTCTGCTCAGCCCTTCGGGGATGATGTCTGACTTTTCCTGGGAACAACTTGTTCCATTACTGAAGAGGCCAACAGAGAGCAAGGGATGCTTCCAACCCAGCATAGCATCACAGTGCCTTGGGAAGATGTGAAGTGCGTTAAACTGGCCTCGGACCACTGCCCTCCTCATCACCACAGGCTTTGGGCCTGCCCCTCCGAAGGGGATCCCATTACCGGTGGTACAGAAAGGTCAAGCCCTGCTGTGCCCTTCTCGGGTGGCAGCTGCTCTACCGATTCTGGGACAGGCCAGCGTTGGTAAATAGCAGAGCATAAAAATGCAGATCCTTCCCTCTAGGAAATCTTGTGCCTACATGTCCAGACCACACCCTTTAGAGAGGTGCGACCCGGTGACCAGACTCGTCCTGAGGAACGGTGACGTATAGGGAGATGGAGCCACAGAGCCACCCTAGGCCCCAACTTCCTTCTTCCTCTGGGCCTTTTGTAGTTCTGGTTGTGGCCCCTCATGACTTACGTTTGTCTGTTTTCCTTATTTCTTTTGCTTTAGCAACCCCCTTTCTACCTTTCTGTACATTCTCTGCCTCGCTGCTTATAATTTCTCCCTTCTCTCCAAGTCCTGATTCTGTCATTTTCGGCACTTGGCCCTCTGATGGAGCAGAGGCCCTGTTCCTCTACACCTCGTCTCTCTCTGAGCCAGGCCCTCAGCCCAGACCCTACCCTCCACTGTCCACCCCCTTCATCTGAATGGATATCAGTTTCTGTGATGTCCACCCCTGCCTTGCCAAGTCTTACCTGCTTTCTTTTGTTACCTATGGCTCTGTCTCTCATTACAGTAGCCCACACCTTTGAATCACATTGACTTCCGGCCTCTCTACCCTCTGCACACCCAGTTAGCCACTACGTCAGCTGGTCGTGTCCTTTCACTATTATCGTCCTAACTGGTTTCTCAGCTCTATAATGTTCCTATCTCTAATGTTCCTGGTCCTTGAGGGGAAGGAAGATGGTTTCTTGGGTTTCTGGCCTAAGGGAGCTATATACCCTCAGTCCTTGGCTTCCTCCATTGGCCTAGTGACCAGGTGGTGAGAGCAAGGGGACTGGTGAGCTGGTTTGAAATGCAATGAGAGCCTCTCTCTGGTGGCTCCGTAAGAAACCTCGAGGGCCAGGCCTTTCTGTACTTTCTGAAAGTTGGGCCCTCATATCCCCCAGCATCCCTTTCAGGAGGGCCTTCTTGCCTTTGGACTCAAGACAATGGAAGCATCAACTCCACGGTGACTCTTTGTTTTGTCTTGCCTCATGATGGAAACCTACCAAAGAGCTGATAACCTGGACTTCATTATTCTTGGGATTGGGAGGGCACAGACCAATTATTGTCTCTTTTGCATTTACAAATTAGTCTTGTTTTATTCCTGAAAATAAAAATTAAATTTATTTGCATACCTGTACTTATGATAGATGATTTCGATCCCTAGGCTGGAGAGGAGCAGGAGAGTTTTTTTTCTAGGAGAGCTGTCTAGGCTGAATCCTTTCTCATTTAACCTTCCTCTACTACCTGGGGGAGCTGGCTCCTGGCACCCACACTGACATTTTTGGCATCAGTACCCAACCGGGAAGAGGGAGAAAGGGAGGCTCTGAAGACTTGAAGAGGTGACAAATCTTCAGGTTGAACTTGAATTTCTTGTAACTAGGTTAACTGGTGTGATGCATCCACCTATAAAAATTACAGGGTGGCTCACCCAAGGGCCCTGAACCTGTGGCAAGAAGTGGAAGTTCTTCTTCCCTGTGTGTTGCAGTCCACTGTCAGCTGAGTTCTGAGGACCAGCTTCTCCTGCTGTTTCCTGGGACTTGTCCTTCTTGGGCCCCGCTGCCCAATGGCGGCAATCACGGACTTGAGTTTTATGTACCGCTGGTTTAAGAACTGCAACCTGGTTCGCAACCTTTCAGACAAGTATGTCTTCATCACTGGCTGTGACTCTGGCTTTGGGAACATGCTGGCCAGACAGCTGGTTGAAAGGGGCATGCGGGTGCTGGCAGCTTGCCTTACTGAGGAAGGGGCTCAGAAACTCCAGCAGGATACCTCCTACCGGCTGCAGACCACCCTACTGGATATCACCAAGAGTGAGAGTGTCAAGGCTGCGGCCCAGTGGGTGAGGGACCGAGTGGGCGACCAAGGTAGGACCAACTGTATTCTTTGGCTTTCTCAGTCCCTGTGGTGGGAGAGGCGATGAAAGGAACAGAGCTGGAGAGCTCTGGCTCAGCAGACTGCAACCCACAGCATGGTCTGGCCTTGGCCTGTTCATGGTGGTTTCCCAAGGAGTTTCTCTCCCTGAAACCGAGAGTGACAGAGCACGAGTCTGCCTAGGAGCAGGAAAAAGAAAATGTGTTCTGTACATTCAGACCTTGAAGGATGGAGGTGCTTCTCAGAGACTTTAGTAGGCCTACCATTCATCCTCTAGAAGTGCTAGGACACGAGCAAAGAGCAGGATGTTGGTTTCCGTGAGTGGCACATTTGCTGTCCTCGACTGTGTCACACACTGGAGGGGCAGATCTCTTGGAAGTTGAGGCCTATTTCCGAGGGCCTGCTCCCTTCGGGAAAGGAGGCTGTGGGCTTGAGGGTGAACCAGGAGTGTGTAAGGGCTTGCCCAGAGAACTTGCAGCATGCAGAGTATAGGCACGGGATCAAGGGGGACAGGACAGCGTGGCTGTGACCAGCAGTATCCTGGGGATCCTCATTCTGAAAGGAGCCTGACCTTTGCCCAGGTGAGGTTAATGAGCTCTGGGGCCCAAGAGGAGCCAGACACAAGTTCCTTGTTTTAATTTTCTTCTTGTCATTTATCTCTATCCAGTACAGTACACAATGCATTTTTCTTATTTATTATTTATTCTCACTGCTGGAATAAAGCTTCCTGGGATCAGGTTGCTTTTATTTTTGTTTTTGTCTCTCTTGTTCCATGTCCTCAAAACATAGAATAGTGTGTGGTACCTAAAAGAATGCTTAACTAATATTTTTAAATAAATTAATTAATGAATAATTCAGCAAGGCTGACCCTCTCTCTCCACCAGGCTGCTTCAACCACTTCCCTACATTCAGCCTGAAGCCAAAAGAGTTATTGACTCCTGCAGTATACTGTATTAGTCTTCCACTGATGCTGTAATAAATACACTCAAATGTGGTATCTTAAATGACACACCTTTATTATCTTGTAATTCTTGAGAAGTCCAAGATGGGCCTCACTATGGTAATATGAAGGTCTCCACAGGGCTATTTTATTTTCTGGGGCCCCCAGAACATCTATTCCCTTGCTTTCTCTAGCTTACAGAGGCTGCCAGAATTTCTGGGTGCATGGCCCACTTTCTCCATGTTCAAGATCAGCAAAATTGTGTTGCATCTGTTTTACATTCTTCTCATCTCTTTAGTTCCTCTAGTTTCTACCTTCTTCCTCTTAGAAAAAGCCTTGTCATTATGTTGAGTACATGAGTCCTGGATAAACTCCCCATTTTAAGGTCTGCTGATGATCAATGTTAGTTCTATTTGAAACCATAAGTCCCTTTTCTCATGTAGCCCAACATATTTACAGGTTCCAGGAATTAGAGTGGTGACATATTTGGGAAGCCACTGTTCACCCTATGCCAGTGGACAATACCTTTGATCTAAGAAGCACTGGAGTTTGTACTGGGGAGAGGGAGGGTCGACAGTGCAGGATTTCTCACTTACCCTAGAAGTCCCTGGTCATGAGGTTCCAACTGCCCTAAAACTGTTAGACCTGCTCTCACGGTCCTCTGGTTACACTTTGCAGGGGGAATAGAAAAGTTGTCTTCCTTGCCTAGCAGGCGGTGCGTGCCTTGCTAGAGCCCTTTCCCAGGATGGTCAGGGACGGTGGTGGTGGTGCTCCTTCCCCACAGGCAGAGACTGCTGGAGCTTTATGATTTCTGGATCTCAAGAGCCTCATTTTTCTCCTCTGTAAGGCAAGAGTGGCCCTCTAGCTGGGAGGCTTCTAAGTCCTTCCAGTTTGCCTCCAGACCTGCCATCCAAAGCCGGGTGACTCCGCCAGGCCGGCTACCTTGAGGCTGTGTTGGCCAAGGTGGGGGATGAGATGAGAACTGGGAAGGGAAGGAGCTGGGGCTGGAGCTGGTGGACTCCTTCCATGAAAGAACTAGAAGAAACCACTGAGGTCATCCTTCTCCCAGGGCAATTGTACTAGGAAGCTCAATATACAAAACAAACAAAAGAGGGCTGTGGATTTAATCAAGTGGTACCGTGCCAACCTTGGATGCACAAGAGCCCAAGTTCAATCCCCAGTACCGCCAAAAAAAAAAAAAAAAAGAGAGAGAGAGAGAGAGAGAGAAAGAAATGCCTTTCCTGCAGCTCCTTCCCTAAGAAACCTGAGTGGTAGGCTGGAAACAAGGCTCCAGATCAGTCTGATAAAGAGCGTGAGACCCAGAGAAGGAAGCACCTGTCTAAGGCTGGGGGCAGAGCCAGGCCTAGAACCCGAGGCCCTTGAGCCCCTGCAGATGTCGGTGACCATACTTAGCATTCCTGTCCCCATCTCTATCATTCCAAGCCATCAGGACAGCCTTTACCATATTTTCCCATCAGTATTATATTTAAATGTCTTAGATATTTATTTATATAATAATATTTTATCTTGTCTGTGAGCTCCTTGGATGATAAGATCTTGACTTTCATTTTTTTTTTTTCTTTTGTGAGACAGGGTCTCACTTTGTAGTTCAGGCTGGTCCTGACCTCACTATGTAGCCCAGGCAAACCTCGAACTCAGCAGTCCTCCTGCCTCTGCCTCCCAAGTGCTGAGATTACAGTCATGAGCCACCATGCCCAGCGTTGTGGGGTGTGGTACTGACTGCTGGTGGGCATGAGTCACCACACCCAATATCATATCATTGTATGTGGTTATGGGATCGAACCAGGGACCTTGCGCTTGCTAGGCAGGCAGTGGAATCACTGAGCTAAATCTCTGGCCCTTGCCCGTTCATTTTACATATCCTTTGCCCTATAATTGGTAAAGAGGACATGTGTAAATCAGTGTATAAATGGATAAGTAAGTTGACTTCAGTGACAGGTGAAATGGAGTTGGTTTCTTATATGTAAGTGAATAGAAAAGAGGAATTATGTTGGGGAGAGAATTAAACATTAATGCATTATTACAAAAAGGATATCTCTTGTCCCAAGAGATAAGCTAATAGCTTATCTGGCCCTAGCCACATGCAGCCTGGACTACAGTAGGTACAGAGCCCCAGCTAACTGATTCGGGAAAGGTGCCCTTTAGCAGGGAACACAAATCAGTAAAAAGCATACCGTGCTGTTGTGGCTGTCTCACCCAAACCATGCTGTCTTGTGTCTTGCATGCCAGCTTAGCTAGCCTCAGTGGCTGGACTGTGGTATTTTTCCAGAAACACTGCTGATTCCTGTGTTTTCCTCTCTTCCTATCTCATCCTCAGGCCTCTGGGCCCTGGTAAATAATGCTGGTGTGGGCCTGCCCAGTGGTCCCAACGAATGGTTGACAAAAGAGGACTTTGCAAAGGTGATCAATGTGAACCTGTTGGGAACAATCGATGTAACCCTCCACATGCTGCCTATGGTCAAGAAAGCCCGGGGCAGGGTGGTCAACATGTCCAGCTCTGGTGGTCGTGTGGCTATCATTGGTGGTGGCTACTGTGTCTCCAAGTTTGGGATTGAGGCCTTCTCTGATAGCATCAGGTGAGTGAGCCCTGGGACCAAACTGTTTTAAGTGGGAATATAGTGAGTTTTTTTTGTTTTTTGTTTGTTTGAGACAGGGTCTCACTTTATAGTTCAGGCTGGCCCTGAGCTCACTGTGTAGCCCAGGCAAACCTGGAATTTAGCAGTCCTCCTGCCTCTGCCTCCCGAGTGCTGGGATGACAGGCATGAGCCACCACACCCAGCACTGTGGTGTGGTACTGATTGCTGGTGGGCTACACCATGCCCACTAGTGTTCTATGTGGTTACCCGGATTGAACCAGGGACCTTGCAGTTGCTAGGCAGGTGCTGGAATCTCCAGTCCCATAGTGAGTTTTAACTTAAAAAAAGAGGGCAGGTCTCCCACGATGTGGGCAGAGGCGTTCTGGAGCAAGGAAACAGAAACAGCAACAGGAAAGAAGACTTGATCTCGGTGAGCCTTCCTCAACTACTAAGAGAAAAAGGGATGCAGAGAAGAGGTGGGATAGAGATAGGAAACAGCAAATGGGCCTTCCCTGAGAAGTTCCAGCACCATTTCAGCCTGTAGGAGTGAAAAAGAGTTCCCTAAACAGACACAGAAGCCTAGGGGCAAACAGAAGCCCGGAAAGAGCCTCAGAGGAGGTTACTTGTTGGCCTGGAGTCACTCCTTGTGTTGTGTGGGTGCAGGGTGTGGTGCTGGGAGTAGGAGGCACGTGAAGGGAGGAAGGTCTTGACCTAGATTCTCCACTGACTTCCTGCTGTATCTGCCTAAATGCAAATTGCCTAAATACTGGATGAGCTTGGGAAAGGACTGAGATCCTTGGGAAGAATTTATTTCTATAAAGGCAATGCCTGGGCTGGCTGCAAGGGTTGGGGGTGTGGACCTCCAGGTTCCTGGAGAGACAGTTCCCTCCAGAAGTGTCTGCCCTTGATGACTGTCATGTTGAAGCCTAGACCAGACTGAAACTCTTGTTTCCCCAGGCGTGAGATGCACTACTTTGGAGTGAAGGTCAGCATCATTGAGCCAGGGAACTACAGGACGTCCATTCTGGGCAAGGAGGCCATAGATAAGAGACTAAGAAAGCTGTGGGAGCGACTCCCTCAAGAGACCCGAGAGAGCTACGGAGAAGAGTACTTCCACATCTGTAAGTACCAGGGTGCGAGTCACGGTTTGGGTTGGGGCAAATAGATCTTGGGGTCTCTGACTGGCTTTCGGTTCTTAGACAATGGGACTTATGGTCTAAGGCTTTACAGCGAGTGATGGGGCTGGGATTTAACAATAGCAGCAAAGTGTTAGAATCGTGGCTCCAGGAGAAACATTGCCACATCTGGGACCTGCCATGGGTGAGTCAGATGAAATGAGCACTGAGAAGTGAATAAGGGCAGGAACTGCCTGGCTTCGAGTCCTGGTTCTTTCACTTACCAGCTAGGAGACTGAACCTTTTCAACAGTCTCCTCGTGCCTCAGTTTTCTCTTCTGTGAAACAGAGCTAACAGCAGTGACTACTCAAAAGGGTCGCTGTGAAATTTATTACATGTGAATTATCTCGCACTTGGTGTTTGTGAAATAAAGAATAAAATAAATACCTGGGTCTTTACAAGGAAAGGTCCCTCGGTGACTTCCTTCCTCTCTCTGAGTTCGGTGTCTTCTGTGATCCTTAGGTGCTTTGGAGCGTGAGGAAGACACAGCTTAGATATTGACTATGCTTCCAAAACTTCTCAGTTTGGGGATGAGGAAAACATGGTAGGGCTCAGTCTGAGGAAGCAGTAAGAGAGGAATTGTGTCAGATATTGGAGCATTTTCTGGTAGGAGATGGAAAGGCCCGTGACACCAGAAAGCCCCGTGTTCACTCAGAGCGTCTAATCTTGAAGCTCAACTGGTTTCAAGAGGAGAGGAGATACAAGCATTGCTGGTCTCTGCATCTCATAGCCCCAAGGGCCAGTCAAGGAGATAGCTCCTAGCCCAGCGTGGCATCTGTGTTCACCTCTGTGCGGGTAACATCTGTCAACGGAAACTGGCCCTGACACAGTGAGCGGATAACCTTGACCCGGGCTGGTCTTCTCCTTTCTCTTTGAGGAGGAAAGCGGGGCTTGCGCTGTGCTGACTGGGATGTCTCCTTGGTCCAGAGGGAAGCAGCTGCTGTTGGTCCAGCACCTGCCTCCCCCTGGGCCTCAGCTGCTTACTCCCACATTTCCTGAACCTTTCTTTTTCTCCCTAAGATTTATTTTTCTTTTACACGAGAATTCCAGCGAGGCAATTTTCTGTGGTGGTTAAACTCTTAGGGTGAGAACTGGTCTGCCGATGCCGATTCCAGCTTGGATGCTGGCCTTGGGGAAGTTCCTTAACTTCTTGGTGTTCTCATCTGTAATGAGTTAAATGAATATAAAGTCACCAATTACGGTATGGTATGGTGTGGTGTGTTGCTGTGTGGTATGGTATGATGTGGTAAGGTGTGGTGTGGTGTGGTATGATGTGGTGTGGTATGGTACAGTATACCTATACCCTAGGTATAGAGAAACACCTTGTTCCTAGTAAGAGCAATTTAAGTTTGTGGTTGGTTCTTATTATCATTTCCTAGACTGGTATGACCTCTTATTCTCCATTATGCTGATATAATACCTACAAAGCTGTTAGTTCTTTCATTAAAAATCCAAAATGATGAATTTTTGAAATATACCCAAAAATTCTGGATGGATGTGTTAATCAGCTTTCTATTACTATAGCAAATTCCAAGGATAATCAACTTGTGAAGAGAAAAAGTGTTTTGGGCTCACAGTTTTACAGGTTTCAGTCCACGATCAGTTGCTTTGGGCAGTGGCTCCGCATCGTGGCACGATTCTGCAGCAGAGCAGAGCTGCTCAGCTTGTGGTCTTTAAGCAAAAGAGAAAAAGAGGAAGGGAGCTGGGTCCCACAGTTCCCTTTAAAGGCCCACTGCCATCTGACCTAAAGATCTCTCGTCGGGCCCCACCTCCTGTAGTTCCACTACCTTCCAGTAATGCAAGTTGTGGTACACATCTTTGACACATGGACCTTTGGATCCCAGATCCAAAGTATAGCAGAAGACTAAATGCAATCACTCAGTCAAATCTGTGGTAGGTCTGCAACTATCTGGTGGAGGTTTTAGTGACATGTGTCTCAACAACACACATCAACAGAATTAAAAGCCAAGATACAAAAATGGAGAAAGCTATTTCTTAACTTAATGTACCTTTCACTGCATGGGCTTTGTGTGGGGCTAGGGAGTTGGTGAGAGCAAAGGAATGTGTTTGACTCTTGTTGCTTGTAGTTTAAGGCTTCATAGAGAAGACAAATGTTAACAAATACATACCCCTAATGATAAATGTGGTTAAGTACAACCAAAAGAAGAAAAAACAAAAGTTATAAAACAAGAACAGCAATGGGAATTTGTGACCCAATTCAGGATATGGCATAGGGGACCCTTCTTTGGGTTTATTTTGAGGAAGACTAAACGTTAGACACTGCCAGAAAGTAGAAAGGGAGGTTGGGCCGGGGGATTTTGCAGCAGGGCTCTGAGCTAGTCAGTATTTTGGAGGAAACTCTAAAGAAACATGCAGGTGGGAAGCAGTAAGTGGTGAGAGGGCTGAAGCACAGTGTAAACAAGGGTCAGAATACTGAAGGTCAAGGATATGATCTCAGCTGTGATTGGAAAGACCGTTCTGGTTGCTCAGGCTTCTAGGATAGAGGTGATGGTGGTTTTGACTATACATGAGATTGAGTTGAAAGAAGCTGGATGCCAAGGTATTGAACAAGCTGCCACTGTGGCTGGAGAGGAACCATTAAGGATGGGTGTGAGGTTTATGATGAGAAACCTGGTGGTTGGAGGTGTATTCACTCAATTTAAGGAAGACTCAAGGAAAAGATATTCAGACAGTGTTGCTTAAAGAGAGTAATCTTTTAGTTCTGGACATACTGGAATTCTGAGGAAAAATACGTTTCACAGATTTACATGAGTTAGAATTAATTGCAAGTAACAGAAAATCTAATATAAATTATTTAAGCTAAAATAAATTTGACTCATAGGACTAAGAACATGAGCAAAACAAACTTTAAGCACAGCCTGATCCAGCCCTAAAAGATACTCTTAAAAGTTGGTTTCACTCCTTTTCTTCACTTTGTTTCTGTAGTATTGATTCTAGTCTCACAAACTCTTCCTTGTAGATATCTCTCTCAGAGAGTCTCTCTTCACTTCTTCCCAGAGTGAAGTCTACAGGAAAAGGAGAGAATTCTTTCCAACAGTTCCCCTGAAAGTCCTAGAGTTCATTCTCACCTGGAGGGCCTATGGTAGCTGGACTAGAGAAAACTGTGAAATGTGTCCAACCCTAAGCCAATCTCTGGTCAGCCACAGTGGGTGTGAAGTTCTGATTGGTGTAGGCTGGCTCATATATTCTTCCTAGACAGAAGATTCAGAATGGAGGAGATATGCACCCTCAAAGGAAATCTGTAGCTGTTGAAAAAAGATGCTGAGTGGAGGTGGGTGATGGAAGGGTAACACAAATCCTCTATAGGATTCCTCTAAAACAGTGATGGCAAACCTTTTAGAGCTTTCAATGATACAAAGTCCACTCTGGCATGTACTCCATAGATCCACCACCACTGCCCTAAAACTTAGCAAAGAATTGTCTGACTTATTTATGAGGCTAGAAAGATATGCAGATCCAATCAGTGTCTGGAAAGTTCACAAAGCCATTGCTTACATAAGTATTCAATGTAGGCAGAGATTGTAGAGTCTCCAGAGTAGTTTATGAACATATCTGCACAAAAGCAACTTACTGTGGAAATCACTTGTCAAATAGCAGATAAGCAGATATTACTTTGCTGAAGAATAGTAAGGATTCTGCTTATAAAGTAGTTTAGGCTGGGCCAGGGATTTAGCTCAAGTGTTACTATGCCTACCTTAGAAGCACAAGGGTCTGAGTTTGATCCCTGGAACAGCAACAAAACAAAGCAAAACAGAAACAAACAAACAACAACAAAAACAAAAACAACCTCTAGGTTGATTCCTCTGTAGGGTACACCATGATTTCAGAGGCACATTTACACAGATGACAGCTACCTTTAGATAACTGCTTCCCCAAGTAGCCACACTCACCTTTCCACCAGTTACTAGTAGGATGCAGGAGTAGGACAAAGAAAGAGTAGACCTGAAAGCAAATACAGTATCAGGCAAGCATTGTCCAATAATGGGAAAGGGTCCAAAATAAAGCAACAATAAATGGTAGAGAGACTTAAATCTTCTGTCACAAAGCCTCACAGAGGTGATAACAAATGCCTTAGTGAGTTTTGAAGGATGAGTAGGAGCTCACCCAGAGGGAATGATGGCAGAAGTTTCACACAGAAGGAGGAGCACGGGGACCAACATAGGACTGAGGACTGTGGAGGTGGTATGGATTCTGGGTCCAGACTCCAGCAGTCCCTATAACCAATCATGTGACACAATTTTTTAAACTTCGGCTTATTCAGTTAAAATAATTCCTCTTTCATAAACTGTTAGGAGAACTGGACAAAAATGGAAAGTAGTCCATTAGCTGCATAATGAGTGCAACAAACCTTGGGTGTGAGGAAAGTGTGAAGGGGCTAAGGCCAGAGAGAATAGGGATTGGGCATAAAAGGCTCTGGGAGTTGCACTGGGGAACATGGATCATATGCTTGAGTTACTGGGAGCCTTTTAAATAGTTCCAAAATGCACAGTCACATTTGTGTGCATTGAGAAGAAAAGAGAGGCCAACGGGGAGGTTATTCAGAACCCTTGGAGATTGAAGACAGGACATTAAAAGTCATGGTGGCTGCCAGGCGTGGTGGCTCACACCTGTCATCCCAGCACTCGGGAGGCAGAGACAGGAGGATTGCTGAGTTCGAGGCTTGCCTGGGCCACATAGTGAGTTCAGGGCCAGCCTGAACTACAAAGCGAGACCCTGTCTCAAAAAAAAAAAAAAAAGTCATGGTGGCTGTGGGAAGTGGGGGAGATGAGGACACACGGAAGCCATATTGGAGTGGGTGTACGACAGCACGAGACATAAACTCCAGCCCGTTGCTGTGGGACCAAACAACCATGCCTCTGGCTTGTCCATCCAGGATGAAGGCCCAGCTTTCTTGGAGTCATTTTTAACTCTATCCAGACTGGAGCCCTACTGGAACTGGTTCCTTAATAACAACTGATGTAGGCACTTTCCCTGAGTGGAGCTCAGAATCAGGGGTCAGCCAACAGGAAATGACATCTGGGTTGTGACAGACCCGAAGTTATGCCACTGGCTGGTGTGGTCAGAGTTTCTGAGCGAAAGCACGGCTCCTGGCTTAGTTTCTTTTTGCATCAAAACTTCTCCTCTTATACCCTCTGCCCCACTTCTTCTTGGGTAAGGTGTGCAGAAATCCTGGAACCCTGTCCCTGGAAAAGAGGGGGATAAAAACTTAGCTGTCAAAGTCATTCAAAGAGCCAAAGTCTGAACCTTAATACTTGACACTTGTCTTGTTTAAATCCCTCAAGAACAGAAACATTTTCCTACGTGCCCAGATCCAAAGTCCATTTGTTCCTCATTGCTGAGAAGAGTGACCGGGACTAGATAGAAACTTTTGTCTCCTTTCCCACTCCGTGCCTGGGGAGTGCTCCCGCAAAATAGAAGCGGGTAGAATGTGTGCAAGAACAAGGGAAGAACTGCCTCACAGCACCTCCCACCCCAATGTCTGCATGGGTCCTCCTCACCTTTCAGGGGACAGTGTCCCCAACATCTGCTCAGGTCTGCTTGCCTTCAGCTCTTCAGTCACACTGGTCTCCCTTGTCTTCAGTGCGTCACACCAGGCTCCCTTCCCTGGCCTTACTGGTACTGGATTCCATGGCAATCCTAAGGTCAGAGACTTCCTAGAGCTGCTGTAAATTGTGTTTGCCTTTAATTGAGTCTGGCTCGCAGAGCGACACCAAAATTTAGGTTGACTTTTCACTTCAGCAGTGTTCTGCCCAGGAAATAGCAAGGGAGCTATCTTAGTTCTTCCGAGTCCAGTCTTTGGGGCTCTCGCTGAAGTCTGAGCCTCTTTTCCCCTGACCTGACTCTGTTCTAGTGTCTCAAGGAGGGTCCTAGTTGGGCTCTGTGTAGCCTTTCTCTTGCCCATACGTGTGGGCCCCTCAGGGACAGAGGAACTCCCTGTGCTGGAGCCCTTCGAGGGGCCTGTCTGTACCTTGACCATCTGCTCCCACAGTGGCCTTATGATCAAGGCAGAGAAAGAGAACTATTTAAAAAAAAAACAAACATGATTTTTTTCCTGCATGTTTTTGTAGGAAAATATGAGAAGTAAAGGGTGGGGGGAAGCCACACAAAATAAAAGGCTTCCTTGTAACTAGGAATACCACCAGCCAGACAATATTTTTATTTCCTTATTTCCTATTTTTCCATGCATCTAAACACATTTTGTGTCCTGTCCTCCCCCATCATCTACTCTGCCTTTTTTTTTTTTTTTTAGACAGGATTTCGCTTTGTAATCTAGGCTGACCTTGAACTCTGTGTATTTTAGGCTGGCCTTAAACTCAGGGGGAGTCTCCTGCCTCAGTTTCCCAAGTGCTAGGACTCCAGGTACATACTACCACCCCCAGCTTTCTACTCTGCTTTTAATCATGTTTGTTGGTCTCCAGGGGAGGTATTTTATCCCATCTTACAGATAATGAAGGTTTAAATTCAAGGTCATAAAGCACATAAATGGCCTCATCAGGAGACCTGGGCCCTGCCCTTCTCATTGTTAGTCTCACGCAATGGAGGGAACTCAGTGCACAGTGTAGAATTCAGGAAGAGAAATAGATGATTTACGATGATCCTCTAAGTGGGGTTTACGTAAGGGACACCTGGATGGTGTTCTGAAATGTTACCTTGCACTGGATTTGGAAGAAACCACCCTTTATAAAGCGTGACAGAGTCATTCTTCCTCCCCCAACAGATACTTACAAGCTGAACAACATGATGCAGCTGGCAGAGCCAAGAATCACTGATGTCATCAACAGCATGGAGCACGCCATTGTTTCCCGGACACCCCGCATCCGCTATAACCCTGGCCTGGATGCCAAACTCCTCTACATTCCCTTGGCAAAGTTTCCCACCCCGGTGACAGATTTCATCCTGAGCCGGTACCTTCCAAAGCCAGCAGACAGTGTCTGAGCCAGGAACGATCCAGGGCTGGATGCCGAAATGCACAGGAGGGGAGGGAGGAAGGACTGTGGTGGTATCAGACAACCTGGGGTACTGGCTGCAAAGGACGCTGAGCTCAGCTGACCCCACCACCGACGAGAGCCTCCTCTCCCCTGCTGGGGACCCCACAACCCTGGCCTGGCCTTTGCACATCTGAAGACCTGCAACAATGCCCCAAGAACAGGCAGGATTCACATTTTCTTGGCCTGGAAAAGTCAAGGAGGACAAAACCTGAGTCTCAAACTGTTGCCACCTCTAGGAAACACTCTGGGATAATCTGACTGGCAGAAGACTCTCGGCTTCTTCCTTGTGGGTCTCTAGCCTCATACAGCCCATTAATGAAGGACAGGACACGGCAGCCAGGAGCTCAAGGGTGTAGTCATCCATAGTTTGAAAAATATGAAAATAGGGCGTGGTGGCTCACACCTGTAATCCCAGCACTTGGGAGGCAGAGACAGGCGGATTGCTGAGTTCAAGGCTTGCCTGGGCTCCATAGTGAGCTCAGGGCCAACCTGAACTACAAAGTGAGACACTGTCTCAAAAAAAAAAAAAAATATATATATATATATATATATGAAAATAGTTTTTCATTCTACATTTCCCTATCTAATAGGGATTCATTTCACAATGAATCCATGTGAAATGACATGTGTTTATCTAACAACTATTGTGTAATTCTCCAAATTTTTTTTTTTTTGGAGACAGGGTCTCGCTTTCTAATTCAGGCTGTCTCTGAGCTCACTATGTGGCCCAGGCAAGCCGCCTTGAACTCAGCAATCCTCCTGTCTCTGCCTCCCGAGTGCTGGGATTACAGGCATGAGCCACCACACCCAGCACTGTGGTATGTGGTATTGATTGCTGGTGGGTGTGACTCACCACGCCCAGCATTGTATGTGGTCACCGGGGATCGAACTCAGGACCTTGCGCTTGCGAGGCAGGCGCCGGAACCACTGAGCTAAATCTCCGGCCCCAATTCTCCAAATATTTATTGAATGTCTAGTACCTACCAATCACTCTGAAGGAGGTGGAGTTATGAAGATGATGAAACCATTGCGTTGGTGTTTTTACATTTATTTTGTGTTTTTATCACAGCACAAATCTGTCAGCACAGATAGGACAGTGACGGAACAGAAACTAGGAAACAAAGTGAGAGGCTCATTTGTGGGATTGTCAGAGCAGAAGGGCTCAAGTACATCAGAGTTTTCCAAGTAAACAAAAAAATATGAGGTTCTAGTATTATCAAGTGATTCATTAGACCTTGGGTAAGGCCCAGAAATACATATTTGCAGTAAGGGCCTAGATGATTCTGACGTGTGTAGGTACTCGGGAGCCACTGATAGGTCCAAGGAGGGGTAACTACCTCTACAGCCCCTGTCCCTTACCTCCAGTTTAGTGGCCAAGACAGAGAACTCAGGTATGCAAATTCTCAGGCGAGGTTTTTTGTTTTTGTTTTGTTATAAGAGACTCAACCTTTGAAATTAGTAACCCTGTCAAGTCACGGAGCTAAATTTTTTTAAAAAAGAAGTCACCTTAAATTTCTTGTTGTGAAAACCTTTTGATCTTAATGAATAATTGCATAATAAAGGTAAACGTGATTTTTAAAAAATTAAAATGTCTTTAACTTATGTCTTTAACATCTGATTGAACTTGAAAATGGTGGGGGGGAGATTTAATTATATCTAAAACAGTTCCTTTTCTAGATGAAATAATACTCTAGTTTCTAAGGATTAGCACGTGGGTGTGTTGTGGGGCCACCGTGCAACACACTGCAGCCTGGGATTTGCAGCCCTTCTGTCGCCAGCACCAAGTTCTGAATGAACTGGGTAGAATGCCCTGGGCAACCAGGAGCAGGAAAGCCAACTTAGCCTGCGTTAAACAGTAAAGCATAAGGAAGGACCAGTGACCAAATAATGGCACCGAGGATCCAGGTTCTTTCTATTACTTTGCTCTGCTGCTTCACAGCTTTAGCTTCAGCCTTTTTTACTATAGTATGAATGTCAGCGGTAATGAGCAGGCCAGGCTTCCTCACCGTCACCCCGCAGGAGAAGAACGAGTGGCTTTCCATGGCAGTGAAGATGGAGGAAGGTGCTTTCCCAGAGACCTCACAAGGTGCTCCTTGAATCCCACGGCCCGCACTGGCTCATGTTGGTCCATCTATCAACCAGTCACTGACAAAGAGAGAGGTTGCTGTAACTTGCTTGGGTTACTGAAGGGGTAGGATGGGAATTTAGGGAGTCAGTCACAATGTCTACTGCCCAGAAAAATTAAAAATTTACACCTGTATACTACTGAGAGGGCTGAACAGAGATCAACAATAAATTTGTTAAAGACGCAAAAATTTTAGTAGGGAGAAACTAAAGTTCGGTAATACGGCTAGATATTTGTTTTAGTTGCTTTTCTTGGTACTGAGACAAGATACCTGACACCTAAAGTTAAGGGAGAAAAGTTTACTTGGTTCACAATGTGCAGAGATTTCAGTCCATAACTGGCTGGCTCAAAGGCAGGGTTATAAGGCAAAGGCCATCACAGAGGAGAAACAGTTCATAGCGGCCAGAAGGTAGAAAAGCACCAAGCACGGGAGGACCACCACTCTTTCTGTCCCTTAGACCTTACCCAGGATGCTTAGGGCGGGCAGCACTCACACCTTGAGCCTAGTGCCCTGACCCTAGCATTGCACCATGAATCCCTCCCAGCGTATCCCACTCGAGATCCAGCCAGCTCCGAAACAGCCTCACATGAGGGTTCAGGGCGATAGCTAAACAGAAGCCAGAACAACACTGATGTACACCTTTCCAGTGCTCCTTGTTTTTAAATTTCCCCTTTCCCTGCTCAAGCAGGTGGCCAATTTGGGAGACATTTGACAGAATATGCATGTTTCTTACCCTTTTGCAAGCTTTAGTTCCTCCAAACCCTACTATCTTTAAATAAATTACAGAGTTTGGGGAATATGAAGTCAAAGGAAATGTTACTTTTAGGTTTGCACATGTCTCAGGAAAGCAGGGCCCTTCCTTCCTCTAAGACAAAGAGACTCAAGTACATCAGAGTTTTCCAAATAAACAAAGACAAGGAGACTCACTCTGGCTCACGAGCAAAAAGGTGGTGAGCTTTGGAGTTTCCAGAGCACAGGGGACCAGGGTTCAATTTTGGAAGCAGTCTGGAGCAATGACAAGATTCAGGGAAGTAACAGCCTCACTGTGCGTTTAGTTAGTTGAATCAGAATGAACTCAGACACAAGTGTCTCTTCTGTCTCGGCAAGAAGACCTGGAGGCACATGGGCCGGGGTAGCAGACATGTTGGTGGTAAGCTGTGAAGGTAGACCTTCGTTTGGTCTGTGGGTCAGCCCTCTACCTCATTACTAATCGTCGAAGTATTTTTATGGACTGAGAATCTTATGTGTTCCAGTGTTATATTTTAGCTCATTTCATATTAGGACCATGACCTTTCTTGTATAGCTCTTATATTTTCCTAGAGTTTTAAATTGTCTTTTGTTTGTGTGTGTGTGTGTGCCAAGAATTGAACTCGGGCCCTTGTGCTTCCAAGGTAGGCATGGTACCAACTGAGCTAAATTCACGGCTGTCTTTTCTTTCCTTGTGCGTTTATTCAGCTTTTTAATCAGTATATCTCCACATTTTATAAATTAGGTGAATAGTGATATGATTTACGGTTAGAAAGGAGCACTGTGGGGCTTTGTAGAGATCAAATTGAGGGGAGGAAACAAGGAGACCCACAAGGAGGCGATTATATAACCAGGCATTATGATTTCTGGATGTTCCTCCAAGACCTTATGTGCTCTTTGGCAGGACTTTTGGATTTTTTTTTTAAGCCAGGGTCTTGCTTTGTAGCTCACTCAGGCTGGCCCTGAGCTCACTCTGTAGCCAAGGCAAATTTTGAACTCAGCAATCCTCCTGCCTCTGCCTCCCGAGTGCTGGGATTACAGGTGTGAGCCACCATGCCCAGCACTGTGGTATGTGGTACTGATTGCTGGTGGGTGTGAGTCACCACACCCAGTATTATTGTATGTGGTTCCCAGGGATCAAACCAGGGACCTTGCACTTGCTAGGCAGGCGCTGGAACCACTGAGCTAAACTCTGGCCGTGTTTTTTGTTTTTTGAGACAGGGTCTCATTTTGTAGGTTAGCCTGGCCCTGAACTCACTATGGAGCCCAGGCTAGCCTTGAATTCACAGCAATCCTCCTGCCTCTGTCTCCTGGGTGCTGGGATTATAGGGGTGAGCCACCACACCCAGCACTGGGGTGTGTGATAACAGGGATCAAACATCTTGAAGCCAAATAAGTGATAAGGAGTAGATGATGGCTATTTTTCGCTTAAAAATACTATTTACCACACCTCCCCTTTCTTGATGAAAGTCAACAGATTTGGTAATTGAATACCATTTAGCTTTTACCTGAAATGTGTCACATGCCACAATTTTCTCAGGCTGGGTTCACATGGTCGTTGAAATCATTCTCAGAGGTAGCAAGAAATGCAAATATTCTTCTCAGTTTCTGCATCCCCCATGAGTCTTTCAAGAGCGCAGGAATTCTTTCAAAAGGATGGCTCTAAGCACGTGTGAGTCACATCTTTCAGCTAGCTGACCTGTCCATGAATGTTTCCCTGGTGAGTACAACAATGAATGACCCACAGTGTGGTGAGTTAGCTAACACACGAGCTGGAGCCTAACCCCCGTTCTCAAAGGACTTGTGCCTATGGGATATGGTGCCTGAAAGCAAATAAATAGTTCAAGAATGTTTTCAAGTTGGAGCACATAGATTGGAACGGATGATCAGTTTAACTGGAATTTGTAGAATCTCTGGTTGCCCTATTCCTCCAGTTGTGGTCATTCTTGAAATTCTTTAAGGAAAAGTAGGTGGAGGATTGGCTTTCGTGAAGAATTGTTGGAAGGTTATGTTGAAAGGATTTCAGCTGCCACAGTGTAATACCAAGAATGCAGAAAATACAAAAGGAAACTACCTCATTCTCTGAAGGTTTTGTAGAAGCACAATTAAACATTCTAAAATGGCTTTGCTGCCTAAGAGCCACTTGGTGTGAGGAATTCTATATTTGTTTGTGCAAAGGACCTGGAGTGATTGCATTTTACTGGCAATAGACACATTCTTTATTGTTTGCGGGTTCCTCGTCAAATCTATAATCGTGCATTTTTGTCATCGATAAAATGACTTAAAGAAAACAAACAAACAAAAAATCCTTGGGACCTTGCACTTGCCAGGCAGACACTGGAACCACTGACCGGCCAACTACTTATCTTTTTCTTGATCAACATAATTAAGGGAAAACTTACATAAAAAACAAATCCATCCACTTACACATACCATTTGTGAGCTTTGGCATATGAGTACATACATAACCACCACCAGTAAAATATAGACCATTTCTCATCCTGGAAAATTCCCTGTGTCCACTTGAGTTAATCTCCCTCCCTTCTGCTCTAGCTCCAGGTAACCAATGTTACATGTGCTGTCACCTTGAATTTATTTTAAAACTGCTTATCTTTAAAAAGATCATTTTGGGGGCTGGAGATTTAGTTCAGTGGTTCCAGTGCCTGCCTAACAAATGCAGGGCCCCTGGTTCAATTCCCGGTAATCACCTACAACAATACCGGGCGTGGTGGCTCACACCCACCAGCAATCAGTACCACACACCACAATGCCAGGTGTGGTGGCTCACTCCTGTAATCCCAGCATTTAGGAGACAGAGGCAGGAAGATTGCTGAATTCCAGGTTTGCCTGGGCTATACAGTGAGCTCAGGGCCAGCCTGAACTACAAAGTGAGACCCTGTCTCAAAAAATAAAAATAAAAAATAAAATAAAGACTCTGAAACCGCATAACCAGACTCATAACCAGTCTGGCTATGACCTCTCTTCTAATTCTTTCCCTATGAAGCCAAGGGGCCTCTGTCCTTCAGGGGCCTCCTCTTCTCTTATCAGACTCCCTTCTCTTTGACTCCCTCTGGATCCTAGAATATGACCTAATCTCCAGCGCCTCTGCCCCCCAAAACAAGAGAATCCTAAGAGGCTGACTGATCTTCTGCCTGACCAGCTTGTTTGAGATAGTTTCCTATAGGACAGTGTGTCCTGTGATATCACCCCTGAATAAACAGGTTCAGAAAGTGTTAATGTCAAACTAAGAACAACAGACAGATTATCTGACATGGAGCAGGAGGGGTGAGTGTTGAAAAATTGTATGTATTTACAGGGTATGGTAAACATACAGTTAATGTTCAGAGTATAAAAAATACTACATTAGGACCAGAGATTTAGCTCACTGGTTCCGGCACCTGCCTAGCAAGAGCAAAATCCTAGATTTGATCCCTGGAAAACACAAACAATAGCAGGCAAGGTGATTCATACCCACCAGCAATTAGTACCACACACCACAGTGTCAGGTTGTGATGGTTCAAGCCTGTAATCCCAGCACTCAGGAGTCAGAGGCAGGAGGATTGCTGAGTTCGAGGCTTGCCTGGGCTACATAGTGAGCTCAGGGCCAGACTGAGTGAGCTGCAAAATGAGACCCTGTCTCAAATAAACAAACAAACAAATAAATAAATAAATTTTTAAAAATTTATCTTTCATAGTTATTTTGTCCAGTCTGGTGAATGAGGTGGACAAGGACACATTGTAATGTTTTATTTGACAGAAATTGCTGTAGCATTTTAAATTAATTTGAGACAAAGAGTCCACACAAAGACAATCATGAAATAAGACTTCCAGAACTGCTTCAGAAAACAGCAAGAAGCTCTGATAAATGAATTCAAAGTGAAGAGGAGGATTTTGAAGGTGACTAATGGTAATGTGCCTCTTACTGCAATAAATTTCTGTTAACAGTCGCTGTATTTTTGATCATACCACATAGCAGTTAAGGATACAGTTCAATCAGGGAATGAAAATGAACTGCAGATAAACAGTTTGCGAAAGCATGACTGAGATTCCACATAGGACATAGCTCTCAGGGCTTCACACATGGGCAGAGAGTTGTCAGTTCTCTCTAATTCTGCAGGGAGAGGAATATCTGAATTTATCTTTCTCCTGAGGGAAATAAGACTCTTCTGTATGTGAGCCCTCTCCAAGACGAGAATGACTTCACTGTGAGGTGTGACTCAGCCTGTGGAAAATCACTAGCTGGGCAGCTGGGCATTGAAGGCTCTGGGATGCTGGTCGCGTGTCTGACGTGGCAGGGCAGCTGAGGAACCAGGTGTCAGGCTATAAGTGGTGACTCGCACGTCACCCAGACAGAGAGCATCACCACAGCCGCCCTGTCACCCAGGAGCAGGCAGGAAACAGAAGAATGACTTAGATTTATTTCTCTTCACTCGGGTGCCTTTTATTGCAAGCAGCAGCCCCTCAAGATGACACTAACTTTCCAAATAACAGACTCACTAGTAAGTTACAAAATTGGTTCTCATTTGAAAAGGAAGGAAAAGTGCTCAGGATCCAAGATAGCAGCTAATTCTATGTAATTATACTTTATGGCATGTAGTCCCAAGTGTATGCTCTATGTTATCAATTATAACTGAACATTGCACTGCATGTCACAAAATTTTTTTGAGACAGGGTCTCACTTTGTAGTTCAGGCTGGCCCTGAGCTCACTATGTAGCCCAGGCAAGCCTCGAACTCAGCAATCCTCCTGTCTCTGCCTCCTGAGTGCTGGGACTACAGACATAAGCCACCAGGCCCAGCATGTCCCAATTTTACAAATTTCTTTTACAAGCATCAACCCATGTCTTATGGAAAGAAGTTTGATTTCACCCCCACTTCGGCATATCTGAGTGGATCTTGCTCTCCGGACTCCAGGTCTTTGCTCAGAGGGCCAGTACATACTAATGCAATGGAATTTGGAAGCTGGCATCCAGATACCTGCAATTAAATTCTGGCTTCACTCTGTGTGACACTGGGTAGATCATGTAATCCCTCATGATTATCTGTTCCAGTAAAGTGGAAATAATGTCTTCCCCCATGGGGCTATGGTAAAGTATACATGATAACACACATGAAAACTGTGTAAAGGACAGTGTTATGATGTGTTTCTGGATGTCCTCTCCAAACCTCATGCAGTCATAGGTGGGGTTTTCTGGAGGAGGCTGGATCTAGGGTGTGTGTTGCTGGGATCAAGGATATGATTATGAGATTGATTCACAGCGTGACATTAGAATTAAGGCTACCCCACCCTGGGTGTGAGCACTACCTGCCCTAGGGGTGGGTAGCCTAGATGAGGCATAAGGGACAGGAAGAGGCTCTTTGCTTGTTGCAGTAGCTTTCTTCTTGCTGCCTTTACTGCCTTCTGCCTGCCATGAACTGCTTTTCCTCTGTGATGTCCCTCTGCTGTGCCACCCTGCCTTGGAGCCAGCCAACTCTGAATTGTAATTCTAAAAACTGTGAGCTAAATAAATGATCCTCCTTTAACTTCAGGTATGGAGTATTCCATCTCAGCAAGGAGAAAAGTGACTAAGAGAAAAAATGACTAAGAGAAATAGAGTCAAATACGGAGCTCGGGAGTCAGCAACTATTCTGTGGAATAGAGTCACAGCAGTTTGTTGGCCTTTCCCAAATTTCCTTTATCCATCCACAACCCACCTAATTTCTGGAATTTTAGACCTCTGTCTACTGATAAGTGCCTAGAAGACTGATAAAGAATTAGAAGGAGAAGGATTATGAGGCTTGTCCCAGTGTCCCTCTCTCTTGTGCCTTCTTTTTCTTGCCATGCCTCAGCCGTCCTGGTCTCACGTAGAGCCATGTTGGCAGATGGTGATCGCTCTAGGCTTTCTAAGAGCGACCCATTAGAAGCAATAAGGTTGGATTGGAGTGACAAAACACTTGCCTTGACACTACTCTTTCATGGCAATCCTCGTTTCCCTCTGAAAGGATAGTTAAAAAGTCATGGATGAGGAATTGGACATCCTGGGTTTAAATCTGCCTGTTCCACTTAGTGTATGACAAATTACTTAACCTCTTTCTGTTTCATCTTCTTCACATGCAAAATAGAGATAATAATAGTATCTATTTCATAAGATGGTTATAAAGATTAAGTGAGTTAATATGAGTAAAGTACCCAGAACAGGGTTTAGGCCATGGTAAATGCTATGTAATGATGTTAAGCTTTTATTGTGTTTGTTATTGCTCTGTATTGACTTAGGGAGGCCAAGAAGCCACTGATGGTTGGGACTGTGGGAGGATAAATTCTCCCTGAGTGGCCCATTGCACCACCAATGATTATGAGGCTTGTCCCAGTGTCCCTGTCTCTTCTGCCTTCCTTTCCTGCCTTCATTATACCCATTCCTCAGCCTTCCTGGGCTCATGTAGAGCCTCATAAGCTTCCCACAGTCAGTTTTGCACAGCCCCGGTCAAAAGCCATCTTTTGGCTTTCTCATAATTAGGTCATCTTTATTCTGCACCTCATTTCCTTGTGGTTACCCATCTCTGAAAGTCCTTCCTCTGAAGGGTGGGGGGAGAGTAGGAGACCCTGAGGACAGGCAGCTCCTTTAAGGATTTTCCTTCTGGCAAACAGCAGCAAAATGGGGAGGTAGCTAGAAAACAATCAGAGTCCATAGGTTCCACTTGTTTTAAAATAGAAGCCGCATCTCTGTGCTGATGGGAGTGACAGAACCGAGGGTGAGAAAGTGAGTGTGGCAGGAGTGGGAGAGGCATTGCTGGGCTGTTATCTTCGAGCAGGAAAGAGCACAAGAGCGCCTGCCACCATTTAACCTTCTCTGAGACTGGTTTCCTCTTCACAGTGACACATGGCCTTGGGTAGTTCCCGTCTTTGTTTTCTTTTCCTAATAACACAATACCACAGATTAGAGGTTCGGTACAGCGGCAGTTTTGAAGGTCCAAGGTCAAGAGGCTGCATCTGCTGATGCCTCACTTTGCTGGTGTTTGCTGAAGCAGTATCATGTGGCAAGAGATGGGCAAACTGGCTTTAATTCAGGCCCGCTCCTGAGGTAAACCATGAATCCATTCACCTATTAGTCACGTGGGTGAATTATCCATTCATGAAGGCAGAACCCTAGTCAGTTCTTTCAGGTCCCACCGGTCACCCCACTTAATATGTGATAATGAGGATTACGTTCCTCGTGAATTTTCAGGGGAAACCATATTCAAACCATAGCTGTTTCCAACCTCACGTCTCATACCCTTATTATCAGACTGCATTCCAGACTTGTTTTTATCGGAACCAGGTTTTTTAAATACTTCGCAAGTGATAATCTCTGAATTCACTGACTGCAACCAGTAATCCAGGGTTCTAATATCCGCACAATTTGGGTCAGAGGTTTTTTTTCCATGATCAATCAGTGGGATTGAGGGACAAATGGAATCTCCAACGTGATAGGACTATAGACAGCTAAGGACTGGCCTCTCAAGGAGGTCAGAGGAAAATTAAAGACATCAGAATTGTGGCTAGGGGTGCATCTGAAGAAGTCAAGGCCTCAAGATAAAGTCACAAAGGAGCCAAACATGGTGGCATATGTCTATAATCCCAGCATTCAAAAGGCTGAGGCAGCCGGGCGTGGTGGCTCACTCCTGTAATCCCAGCATTCGGGAGGCAGAGACAGGAGGATTGCTGAGTTCGAAGCTTGCCTGGGCTACATAGTGAGCTCAGAGCCAGCCCAAACTACAAAGCGAAACCCTGTCTCAAAAACAAAACAAAACAAAAGGCTGAGGCAGAGAATCACTGTGAGTTTGAGGCCAGCCTGGGATACCGAGTACAAAACCAGCCTGAACTACATAACTAGACTGTGTCTCGAAAAGCAAAACAAACAAAAAAGCACAGGGCTGGGGATTTAGCTCAGTGGTTCTGGTGTCTACCTGGCAAGTGCAAGGTCCCAAGTTTGATCCTGGTAACCACAAACCACAATGCTGGGGATGGTGGTTTACACCTGTAATCTCAGCACTTGGGAGACAGAGGCAGGAGGACTGCTGAGTTCGAGGCTGGCCTGGGCTACATAGCAAGTTCAGAGCCAGGCTGAACTACAAAGCGAGAGCCTCTCTCCTCTCTCTCTCTCCCTCTCCCTCTCCCTCTCTTTCTCTCTCTCTCTCTCACACACACACACACACACACACACACAATCACAATGCCAGACTTGCATAATTCCCTATGGGATATGTGGAAACTTGAGATTATACCAGATTTAGTAACAGTCCACTGAGTCCAGATATGCATCAGACACCTAGGTAGGTACCCATATCTGGACCCATTTCTTCCCCTATTTGTTCCTATTTTAGGGGTTCATAGATAAGCTGAAGTTAATGATACGAGCCATTTGACCTTGCTGTATGCCCCATTTCCCTATTGGAGCAATATTAGCTAAGTGGCTATACTTATCGTCTTATTGGGGGGTTATAATCTGACCTACATTGTGACTTTGCTATATTAATTGACCCTGACAAAGGGCCTTAGTGACAACCCACTTCTAGCCCCCCCCCCTTCTCAGGAGCTGTTTCTATTCTCCAGTAAACCTTTCCTACTCTTAACCTCCTTTATTCTTTGGAATTCATTCTTTGACTTCAGGGGACCCAAGTAACACATTTGACATCTAGCAGATTGGGAGTTATATTTCTCCTATATCAATTATATCTGCCATTTAGACCACATGGTAAGAGCACTTCCTAGGAAGAGAGCTGTACATGAATGCTGTTTTAGGCCAACAAGAAAAAAATCCTTACATCTTCCAAGGGGAAAAAGGTAACTTGTAAAATCATCATATGATACAATTTAAATTTTGTTTAAAAATAATTTAGA
>PVIC010020582.1:0-29359 GCA_004025085.1 Thryonomys swinderianus
TTTTTTTTTTTCAGACAGGGTCTCGCTTTGTAGTTTAGGCTGGCCCTGAGCTCAGTATGTAGCCCAGGCAAGCCTCAAACCCAGCAATCCTCCTGTCTCTGCCTCCTGAGTGCCGGGATTACAAGCATAAGCAACCACGCTCGGTCCTCATACACTTTTGTTCTGATTTTTCATCATATTGATTCAGTATTATCACCTAGTTCAAAGATAAATTGATTCATTCTTAAGATCCAACATGGTTTTGTTAATTTTAATGAATAAATATGTCTTTTTAAATCTTTCTTCTTGTGATTCAAATATAAGCAAGCCTATAAATAGGTATGTACACATTTCTATTCACAGTATATACAACTTCAACAAATTTAATTAGTGATCAATGAAGATTGTTGTGTATATTCAAATCTTGAATAAAGGCATCCCACAAATTTCTACATCCTCTACAAAGTAACAAGAGAGTTCATGAGTTTTACAAAGTATTAAGGAAACCAAACAATAGAGAAAGAAAGCCAGTTGGGACAGATCATTTTACTTCATTACATTTCTCATCAGAGTGAAAGCAAAGGACATTTCCTTATACTTATTTCCACTGCTGGGGAACAAAACCAGGTATCACATGTTCTAGGCAAGTTCTCTATCACCAAACTATACTTCTAGTCCTTGATTATTCTGATGCAGGTAGAATGGACTCTCTTATCTTTATGAGAAAACAATGCAATTGACTTAGGGTTTTAATGATGTCCCCAAAGTTTCCATTTAACTATGTAACATTTATCACAGATAACTCAATTTAGTTTGTGCTGGTCTGTTGGAACCTAACATAGAAGCTCAGTCCAGCATAATGGTCTGTCACAATTTTTGCTTAACACTATACATGTTAGTTGCTGATGAAGTATGGTTTTAAACATGAGAGAAAAAAAGAAATGTTGCTGAAAATTGTAAAAAACGTCAATAATATCTGGTTAGAAAAATGACTTTAAACACAATATAAAACAAAATCATTGTGAAGGGAAATTAGTTAATTTAACATTCTGCAGAGAACAATTTGAACCCCTTGGGTGGCTTTAGTCAGGTGTCTCCTGCCACAAAGCTATGAGAGATTAATAGTATAATGTCAAAGTGTGTGATTTACAAAATCACTGAATTTTCTAGGCAAAGACAAAATTTCTAGGCAAAGGAAAAAGTGAAGCTAAAATGTTTTTACGGTTTTCCTTACTATTTAACTATATCCAGAAAGTAATTGAATCACCAAAACATCTGCATGATGAGTTTAAGGAACAAGTCAAATCTTTATAGATGTTACGATGCCTTAACTGAAAGGAAAATGAAATCAATCACATAGAACATAAGAAAGCAATATTAGGATATTTTAGGAAGACCATGGGCTATAAAAATGAGTTGAGAAAAAAGAAGATTCACTACAATAACAACAAGTAATACTAAGCATAAAATCTTTCATCTCTTTTTCCAGTCTAGAGTTGATGGGCATTTGGGTTGCTTCTAAGATTTAGCTATCACAAACTTAGCTACTATGAACATGGGTAAAGAAGATGTTGTTGTTGTTGTTTTTTAACCAAATGGAGTATTACTATGTCACAAAGAATGATGAGATTGAATCATTTATACTCAAATGGACGTACCTTCAGTACATACTTATAAATGAAATAAATAGGTCACAGATGTGTAAATATTATATATTTTCTCTGATATGAGAAACTGAAGTTATAAATGTGCTCTAGAATGCACGATTGATATTATAAATAATCAAAGGGTAGTGGGATTTAGGGGTAAATAATGAAACAAAAAATTGATGATTAAAAAAAGGAAACAATGCTTTTGTATATAGGGGTGGGGAGAAGTAGAGTGGGTAGGGGAGGGGGGAAAATGAGAATTAAGTTGTGCCATATACTGGTACAAATTCTCAATGTGGAATGTAATTGTGATGTGTATAATTAATGCACCAATAAAATGTAACAATAAAAAATAAAATAAATTTGAAAATCTTTCATCTCAATACATTTGGATATACACATTTTTGGATAAATGTCAAATTATGAAAGATCTTTTTTAAATTCTATTTCATAATTTCTTACATAATTTACATTAGGAATGAATAAAGAACAGAGAGAAGAAGAGCTGAATGAAAAGGGAGAGAGATTTAAGAATTATTAAAAAGAAAATAAATGAAATGCAAATGTATCTTTGAAACTAAAAGCATGTGTTTATCAACTAGTTATAGTAATTATATTGCAGAAAACTAATGTTGCAGCTTGTAATTATTCTTTATTTTCTTAATATTCTTTCACATGCACTTTTTACTTTTAAAAAGAAAACAGAGTCAGATCCAAACCCTTAGTTCAAATTTGAGCAGTACAAAAATATCATGCATTGTAAATTAAATATAAATAGATTAAATTATTCTAGATTAATGTTTGCTTCTGTTCCAAGAACATTTTTGTGGTGCTCTGACACGAATCCTCAACAATGCCCCCTAATTACTTAGCGGAGGCATCATTAATGGTGCATTTGGTTCTGATGTCTTTCTAAAGCCACATTTAGAGGACAGAATGTTAATCAACAAAAACTAAAGCAGAAGGTTATTCCAGGCAAAACAATTATATTTTATCATGAAATCAAGGCTATGAGAAGTTTACTGGTGAAAAGTTTCCTAGATGTCTTTGGCTTATAAAAGTATATTTCATCAATGTAATTGAACTTTGATGAGAATAAATGCAGTGTGGACCACTTTTACAATTGAAACCCTTCTCTTCTGAGGCATTTTCTCCGCACTATTCACTTCGAGTCACTAAAAGGTTTCATACTTTCTTTTCCTTATTTCCTCTAATGATCTAAAATTTAAAAAAATATCTTTTTATAATTTTATCAATATAGAGCTTAAATGTACATCAATTATTCAACTTTTCATACAGTGTAAAAAATTCCCAAGAAGTTGTTTGCTTTGTGGCCAGGTGTGAAACCTCAATGCTTGTGTTCGACCTTACAATGTGGGAAACATGTCAACATCGTGTAAGCACTGGGTGCAGCCTGGACTTCTGCACAAATACAAGATGGTCACATTGGCCTTTGCTATATGGGACACTGACAGAAACTGGATAATTTTAATCTCTTCATCTAAATAATTGAATTAGTATTTCAAAAAGGAAAATATTATTAATTAACTCATCATAATATATAGAGAAGTGCTTTGTACACTTTGCCAATAGTTTCATTTTAGGTTAAACTCTGGAAATAAAAGCAACTAATTTACGTAATTGGGTTCTTTCAGCTTTCTGTTATGGAAGTGAAGTTGAAATAAGTTACTTCTTCACCAAGTATTATTTTGTAAGTTGTTCTAATATGTCAGTATCCTGGATGTTTTTTTCTTTTCAAGTTTGAACAGAACAGAGGAGGAAAGGGTGCTAAGTTATACTGACACTGACTGACAGAGTGATTTGATTCTCCAACAAATGTTTGCGTTCTAGTATTAACAAAAATGAAAGAGATTATTTTATTAGTTTCTGCTAGCTTAGGTTCATTTCTCAGTTGTGTAAGTTAATAAATTCAAATTAACATGCTCTTCACTGAATTGGAAAAAATACAATTAAAAAGGTACAACTTTACTGTAGGGACTTTTATTCTTCCGTAGTTAACTAATTGAAGAAATTTATTTTCCTATGTGAAGAGTTTAAAATCATATATTGTATACTATGAAAAAGTTATTTAATTTTAAATTGCATTTGTAAAGATTGTAGAATCTACTTTTTTTTTAATTAGTAGTGGCATCTGATAAGATTGGGGAGTGTGTACTTATATTAAGTAAGAAGTCTGCCTTTTGCCTGTCCTATTGTTCTATCACTTTCCCAGAGGGGAATTTAAAAAAAGTTGTTTGCCTCCAAATGAAGAGGACACCTACAATCTGAAGAACGACTGTGCCAAATCCAGCTGTACTGGGAAACTTGAGAGAAGTTCCTTTTAGAGCTGGCTGAGGACAACTTAGGGTTGTAGCACTACCAAGTCACCAGCTGTGCTCTTCTGGAGCTGGTGTGTGGGGTTCTAATTACAATAGTGAAAGAAGGATCAAAGACCTGAAGAGGCCTTGGAGCAAAGGTTTACGTTGGCTGTTCCTATCTCATCCTCATTGGGAAATCTGCCGTTCTCCACAAGCCCTGTCACAGTGAAGAGAGACAGTCTTGTTATGTTGCTGACAGTCATACAGTGTCAGCTTTACCTCTAAGGGACCAGTGGGCAGCTAAATAGATGGAGCTGCTTTGCTAGTATTTGGAGGACTATGCTCCCCAGATGAAGACCCTGGGTAAGGAGTGAGCACAAGAAAGAGTGAGAGAGAGAAACTTTACTCTAGAGGAGTCACAGATCATGTGACTTTCCTGCTGCAAGACTATGGAAATATTGGTCCAGTTTTACCTGAAAGAGGGAAGAGTTTGAATCACATATGATACTGAACTTCTTACAAAATGTTAAGCAATAACACACAGTGAGTGAAAAGGAAGAGGGTCTGAGAACTGTGGGAATTAATAGAGATATATAATTCCCAGAAGAAGAGCAAGCAGGCGGACTCAAACTTATCATTCTTTATGGCAGAATAATACTCCGTTCGATTTAAAAAAGCGCATCTTCTTTATCTAATCTCCAGTAATTGGGCATTTGGGTTGTTTCCAAGATTTAACTATCACAAACTGAGCTGTTACAAACACAGGTGCACGTATATTGCTGTGATAGGAGTCTTTTAATTCTTTTGTGTATCTCCCTAACAGGGAATAGCAGGGTCAAAAGGGACTTCTAATCCCAGGTTTTTGAGGAATCTCCACACTAATCTCCATAGTGGTTGTACCAGCCTACATTGCCGGGAAAGAATTTTTCCTGGTATGTCTCTGACAAAGAAGTACTATCTAGAGTATATAAAGAAACTAAAAATATCAGCTCCCCCCAATTTAAAGACCCATTTCAAAAATGGGCACCTAAAATGCACAGACATATTTCAGATGAAGAAGTAAAGGAAATATTCAAAGGGAATGTGGTGGGGGAAAGTAATGAGTGGAAAGAATAAATATAATTCAGAAAGAAAAAGAAATAGCATGTATATAAGGGGTGGGGTTTTGGTTGGTTAGGGATGTAGGTAAAAATGAGAATTGATTTCTGTCATATACTGGTACAAATTCCCCAATGTTGAGTGTGATTGTGAACTGTATATAAAATGTACCAATAAAGAATTCAGTTTTAAAAAAAAGAAACATAAGAGGAAATGATCAACATTGCTGGTCGTTTGAAAGATGCAGATGAAAACAACACTGAGATTTCATGTCACTCCACAAACAAAGGATGCTATCGCAAAATCAATCAAAAACACATAGTGGCAGGACTTCAAGGAGAAAGGAACCCTTCTCCGCTGTTTGTGGGAATGTAGACTGATGTAAGCACAGTGGAGATCAGTGTGGAGAGATTCCTTTGTAACCTAGGATTAGAGGGCTAGAGATTTAGCTCAGTGGTTCCAATGCCTGCCTAGCAAGTGGAAGGTCCCTGGTTCAATCCCCAGTAACCACATACAATACTGGCTATGGTGACTCACACCCATCAGTGATCAGTACCGCGCACCACAATGCTGGCGTGGTGGCTCAAGCCTGTAATCCCAGCACTCGGGAGGCAGAGGCAAGAGGATTGCTGAGTTTGAGTCTTGCCTGGGCTACACCGTGAGCTCAGGGACAGCTTGAACTACAAAGCAGGACCCTGACACACTAATAAGTGAAATAAATAGATCACATATATGTTAATACCGTCTGGTATGAGAACCTGTAGATGTAAATGAGTCCTAGAATGCATGATAGACTTTGTGAAATAGGAAATACTAAAAGGGAATGTGGTAGGGGAAAGTAATGAGAGGAAAGAATAAACATGATTTGAAAAGAAAAAGAAATCACTTGTCTATAGGGGCTGGGGGGTTGTAAGGTGGGTAGAGATATGGGTAAAATTGAGAACTTGTGTCATATACTGGTACAAATTGCTCAGTGTTGAGTGTGCTTGTGAGCCGTACATAAAATGTAGCAATACAGAATTCAATTAAAAAAACACCCTAGGATTAGAGGTTGCATTTGCTATTCCCCTGGTAGGTATATACATTAAAGAAATGAAAGAATCATACTATAGCAACTTATGTGTACCCATGTTTATAGCAACTCAGTTTGTGATAGCTAAATCTTAATTGCCCATCAAGAGGTGACTGGATAATGAATATGTGGTTTGTTTTAAAATTAAAATGGAGTATTACTTGGCCATAAATAATGATAAATTTGACTGATTTATACTGAAACAGAGTTATCCTGAGCACGTACTCTTAATGTTATGAAATAAGTAGGACTCATATGTGCAAGTACTATATCTTTTCTCTAGTATAAAAAACTGAATGTGTAAATGAATGCTAACATCTATGATAAGTAATGTGACATAAGAACAATACGTGCAAAAAAAAGAAGGAAAAAGGTACATAGGGGAAAGTAAACAAGGGAAAGAAAATCACTTGATAGTAAAAAAGGAAACAAAGCTTCAGTATATAAGATAGCACAGAACAAGGGGGAAAAATGTGAATCAAGATGTGTCAGGTATAGGTACAATTTCTCAATATTGAATGTGATCATAATGTATGCATGAAATGCACCATCAAGTCATTTAAAAAATATAGTGAGTCAGAATATCACCAGAAAATGGGTCTTGAATGATCTAATTAATCTGCATTTTAGCCACTCTTTTCCCTTTTAGTCATCCAATTAGAACTTTAATTAAATTTTGTATGAAAATGTAATCCAAGGAAATGATCATATGTGATATAATTTTAAACTGACTTTGTTATGAAGAATACAAAACAATACTTCTCCAATGGAGACAAGACATTCCATATTTTCTGCCGTGTTGTAATTTCTCCTTCATTTCTGTTTTTCTCTTCCACTTTCTTATCTATTACGTATTCAAAATACATCCTATTTGTGTATATCTCTTCTTTGAAATCCAGAGGAGCATTGATCTTCTACAAGTCAAAGGAAGAATATCATCATTACTTGATGACCTCAAATAAGTGTACTATTCAAAGTGACAATCATCTTGTCAACCAATAAAGACATACAAAAATGGCTAAAGCAGGTGATGCATTCAGAATCTAGTTAAACAATTTCTCACCTAACTGAAGATTGATAGTGATTAATTTCAAGTATACTTTATAAATCATATTTTCCTAAACACTCATCCATTCCTATGTCCTTTCCACTTTTTCTCCTTGTTTTCTGTGTCAGTATTACTGATGACTGACAGGTTTTTCACTAAAGAGATGGTTATAAAGACATACTTATGAAAATCAATCGAAAACTATATTAATTTCACTGCTTTATCTGTACTGAAGAGCTTTATACTTTAAGAATTATTAAATTTAATAATTGCTTGTGTCAAAAATATTAAAATTCTGTAAGTTTTGCCTATGTATTTGAACACCATTTCTAAAAATATGTTCAAGGCTCTCACCATCTCTTCATCCACCAAAATAACTTGCTTTTATGCTGAATGAAATAGCCAAGTTTTCTAATTTTTATTCTTTGGTGCTTTTCATTATTTACTTGGTTTGCTATGCATCTATTTTAGTGAAACTTTAATTTCTTTAAAAAAATCTATGAAAATGTAGTAGACATCTCTCTATATTACACACTGCCTCAAAACAGAATATATAGACAAACTGGCCTGATAGTTGTTCACCTGACAGGTTTAATTTCTAATAAAAATCACAAAAGGGGGCTGGAGCATTAGCTCAGTGGTTCCGGTGCCTGCCTTGCGAGTGCAAGGTCCTGAGTTTGATCCCCGGAAACCACATACAATGCTGGGCATGGAGACTCACGTCCACCAACAATCAATACCACATACCACAGTGCCGGGCGTGGTGGCTCACGCCTGTAATCCCAGCACTTGGGAGGCAGAGGCAGGAGGATTGCTGAGTTCGATGCTTGCCTAGGCTACGTAGTGAGCTCAGAGCCAGCTGAACTACAAAGTGAGACCCTGTCTCAAAAAAAAAAAAAATCACAAAAAGGATGATAATTACTAACATAATATCACATTATGTGTTTGAAAGATGTGAGTGAAGTGAACACTGCAGAGGTATCAAAATAGTCCACATACATTGGAAACTAGAAGATTTATACAGGAGATTTAGGGAAAATTACATATCATCTCCCTGAGTAAAAAACATGACCTACTTAGAGAGGGAAGTTGTCCAGGACCAAAGAAATTGTTTGCACAGAAGCTATAATAGAGCTTTCAAACAGAAATAGACACTACATATAGCTTTTAAAGGAAGAAAAATGTACAAAATCCTAGTACTGCTATTGCCTTATGTTTTCTGCAGCCACCATATAGATTCTACCCAAACTGGACAAGGGTTTTTATCTAAAATATCTGAGTGCCAGAGATCATTTCTCAGTATTAAAGCCAGTTCAACATACCTGGTGTCTTTTCATGTGTTCAATAGTTGTTGCTAGAGTGACTAGGAAAGAACGTGCATAGTATTTCTAATTTCTGCACTCAGTAAGATATTTCAGTTTTGCACCCTGACTGGCTAAGCTTAGTATTCGAATGTTTGGTCAAACATTCCTCTAGATGTTTGGGTGACCACATTTGTTATCATTTATATGTCAAATCTCCCTCAATCACTCATATAATGAGGACTTGACTCACCAAGCAATACTCAGAGGTGAGGTCTTTGAAGATGATTAGCCAGTGCATCCTCTTATCTTATTAATGAATTAAGCCATGAGTTTCTAGCTTAATGAGTTGTTATGATGTAGACCTTGCTAGAATAAAAGTAACACCAGGGACATGATTTTTAAGGGAATATCTCACTCCAGGGCCCTTCCTATCTCCTTCTGCTTCCTGGCTTCATAGGTGACAAGGTATTTGCTTTTTTTTTTTTTTTTAATCTTTTCTGCCCTGTCAAAGACCTGAAAAGAAAGAACAAGTTAACTGTGGACTGAAATACCTGAGACTATGGGTCCAATGTATTTTTTTCCCTGTTAAATTGTTGTTTGTAGGTACAAAGGAATGATAGCACAGAATTTGTAGCTAAAAATTAGCACTTGCATGAACAGGTTTTTTAAAAAATAGATTTTACTGAACTATTTTAATCTCATTTAGTTAATTGGAGACTTCAATGTAAAACAAAGCAAACCAAATAAACACAAAAACAACAACAAAACCTCACCTCCCTAGAAGAATGAATTCTGTCAGCAGATAATTCTTTAGATTCAGACTTCAACATTTCCCTGGGCTTCCAACTTGCTTAACAACCCTGCAGTTATTTCACTTGTCAGACTCCACAGTAATGTGAACTATATTCTATTGCTGTATCAAGTAGTAGTTCTCAACAAGAAAGACAGATTGGAGGAAGAAATCAAGAGAGGAAATTAAAAAGAATTAAGTTATTTTATGCACATGTACCAATGTCCCACAATGAATATAATCTTTATACTGCAAATATATCTTAATACATTTTTAATGAATTAAAACAAAAGAGAACAAGAGCAACAGGATAATAGTTTTCAAACAAAGGGAGAGGATTTTGAGGAAATTAAGGGTAATATGTTCTCTATCACTGTTTCTAGATAAAAATGGGGAAGAGCAGGATAAATGCAAGGAGTCATGTTTCCAGTTAAAATGTTTCCAGTTAAAAGCTTTGGTATACCCCCTTAAAGAGTTCTTTACATCCCATAGCTGCAGAGCTCAAATGGACGAAAATCAAACTCAGAATCTCTTCCTCAAATGACTGAATTACAATGTAAATTGAATTTTCAATCTTGGGAAGTCCATGGAGGTTCATTTGTTAGAAATGGAATCATGAAAAACAGAATTAAAGTATATGGGAATAACATGATAGACCTGTGTGTGTTTGTAGCTTGGCTGAAATATGATCCAAATGGCGGCTAATAGTAAATGAAATTGAAAATGGCAGACCTGCCTCGTACACTAATGAGGTAGATTTAGAAACTTATTTAGAAGATCAGAATGCTGGAGTAGATTTTTTACTCACTATCTACTCATCCATGCAGGGTGGATGAGGAGAACAAGACACCATGACTGTAAAAAAATAAATTTTGAAGGAATCCCCAATATCCTTGTAGAATCTTGTGATCACTGTTTTCTATAGGCCAGAAGGAAGGTGCTTCTGTGACTGAACTGGGAAACATGAATGATATGGGTATAATTGCTTATCAAAACTAGACTTTCAAAGGCAAAATGCATGTGGGCAGCACAAGTGACCTCTTACTGGAAGCAGAAATAGAACCATCTCACCTGCAGGTCACTGCCTACTGGGGCATGATGTTCCTAGAAAAGAAGTAAATTAAAACCATTAAATTCTTATTTGATCTATAAATAACAAAGATTCTAGATCAAGGGAACAGCACTCTAACTTGAATAATGCTACAGCTACCCCCCTGAGGAAAAGTTCAGATTTGAGTCCGTTTATAAACTCAGAAAACCTTTAATAAGGAGACTCTAGATTCCCTTGTGGAAGTATGCCAGAAAGAATTGTATACTAGGTATACAATTATACTGGTATACAAGGTAGTATCCTTGTATACTACCCTGAAAGAATGCTACTAATATTTTTAAATTTCATCCCTCTTTTCTCTGATGAGGTCTACTGTCTTAGCTTCTGCACTCTCTAAGATATTTCAGTTTTGCACATTGACTGGCTAAGCCTACTATTCAAATGTTTGGTCATTCTTCTAGATGTCTGAGTGACCATGTTTGTTATAATTTATACATGAAGTATCCCTCAATCATTCATACTGAGGACTTGATTCACCAACAATATATGGCAACTCAGTTTGTAATAGCTAAATCTTAGAAATACCCCAATTGCCCGTCAAGGTAATTTTGCTTCCAAAAATGTGCAGAAAAGCTTCGAGTCATTATGAAGTTAAGTAAAAAGCCAAAAATAATTGTGTGAAAATGACTTATTCTCTCTCTACACAGTCATGTTATTGATGATGGTTTCCTATTAAGCCTATTGTTAAGTGACAACATTCTCTGTGGTTATAAACTTTTTGTCTTACACTAAATCCTTCACTGTTTTTGTAAAACATATCATGTGCCTTTGCCATACATCGTTAGATCCTCTGGATAAGTTGGTATGCCATAGAAAGAGGAAATTATTTGCCTTTAAGAAAGATGTGAATTGGGCTGGGGATTTACCTCAGTCACTTCAAGGTCCCAAATTCAACAATCCCCAGTATCACATATGACAATGCTGGGCATGGTGGCTCATGGCTATAATCCCAGTACTTGGGAGGAAGAGGAAGGAGGATTGCTGAGTTTGAGGCTAATTTGGGCTGCATAATAAGTTCAGGGAGAGCCTGAATTACAAAGTAAGAGCCTGTTTAAAAAAAAAACTAAAATAAATAAATAAACTGCTAAAAATGTATACTTATACATTTAGAAGTTTCTTCTGTAAGTCCAAAATTTCTCAAAATGATTTATTATTTTTAAAAATTCCATGAAAAATATCCATACACAACCAGTTTCACACTTTGTGTGAAATGACCAGACATCTTACCATTACATAACTTTTTAATGCTACATCAAATATTATTTTGATTAAAGTACATCTAATTCATAAATTCTAGCATACTAAGCTCTTAAAACATATATGTTGGCCAGAGATTTAGCTCAGTGGTTTTGGTCTCTGCCTAGCAAGCAAAAGTTCCCTCACTGACCACCAGTAACCACATAAAACAATACCGGGCATAGTGACTCACACCCACCAGCAATCAGTACCCCATACTACAGTGCTGGGCTTGGTGGCTCAAGCCTGTAATCCCAGCACTCGGGAGGCAGAGACAGGAGGATTGCTGAGTTCGAGGCTTGTCTGAGCTACATAGTGAGCTCAGGACCAGCCTGAACTACAAAGTGAGACCCTATCTGAAAAAAAAAAAAAAAGTATGCTATAGCAACTTTATACAACATCAAAAATTTTATTTTGTTTCAGTGGCTTTTTGGTAAGTCACACAGTGCAACAGTGTTTATATAAATCAGTGACTGGAAGAGAAACAGGGTTTGGGAGTGGTTTCTACTGACACACATGCACTTTCCAACACACTGATGTAGTAACGTTGCTGTATTTTAGCTGATCTCTGTTCTTAGTGACATTAGAAAACAATCCGTTTTCTTCTGTGTGAAGGACAAAATGAAAAGGATAAACTGTATTTACATGGAGTAAAAAAAGCAAAACAAGACAGAAACTTCAAACTTGCTCTCATTATTTTTGCATCAACACCACATTACAAGAATGAACATGCTGCACAGTAGATATTAAACATATTTGTCTTGTAATGTTTTTTAAGAATAAAGGAAACTGCTAGAGCTAATAGCTTCTTCTGTGACCTTGGGCAAGTCACTTAACCTCCTGGTGACTCATCTTTTCCATCTGAAAAACTGAATGGTAATTACCTCATTTATTCTGCACTCAGAAGTATGCCATTTGTATCACTCTTGTTCAGCATCAAGGACATGTCTTTGAGGGTTCCTTCTTTTCATAACCTTCTGTCTGTTTTTCACAATTTAAATAGTGATTGATATGATCACTCTCACAAAATGGAAGGGAATGCATAAGGCATCTACTTAAGCTGCACAACAATTGATAGGACATAATAATATATTCCTTATAGATTTTCTTTTGTGGAAAAGCTGGTAGATGAAAGGAAAGAACCAAAACAAAAAAGAAAATCTAAATTTAAACAGATTTCATCTGGCCCTTATTTCCTGGTGAATTATGCATTTTAATTCAACTTCTAAAATAGTTACCACTTCTGAAAGGAGAATAGAAGCCATCAGTGAAGACCACACTGCCGTTTATGTGGATCCATTTTTAACTGAATCTTTTCTCAGTGTTTGCTCCTGAGGTCAAGTACTTACTTCATTCTTCTCCATGTAAAAAATGCAAAAGATGTTCCACTGTTCATGACACCAAATATTATCCATCATGATAAAGTTCAAGTTGGTAAATTTTTCCTGGTCTGCATTGCATCTTATAAGTAATTCTGAGTCCCTCTAATTTCCTGACAACACTTTCATCGTTTAGTAAATGCACTGATTACTTGACAAAAAAGATGCCAACTATGCTGAACATTTTTAAGATCTATTCAGGCATTGACTCACCATTTGAAGAACTAATACACTATGAAGCACTCTTACTTCTCTCACATTCAGGATAGTGACCTAAAAATGAACTTTAAAGTCAGAGCATAAAGATCTTAAATGAATTTTGTAACATAGTATCCACAATTGTGCTTCAGCTAATATCCATGATTGTTAACCCTAGAAATGTGTACAAACAGGAAAGGAATCTATTCTTCAAATCCAATGGATAATATAATGCTCAATCATAGTGGTTACTTGCATATCCACAAGACATAATAGTTTAAGGTAGAAAATAATTTAACAGGATGAAGAGGTACTTCAAGAGTAGCCTTACCTGGTGCCTACTTGCGGGATGAAGTGGGCAATGTCCCTGTGGCCCTGAGCCCTCCCACCCATACCTGCACCTCACCAGGTACCTGCTGGATGTGGGCTGTTAGGCTGCCTGCCAGTCCTAAGAGATGATTTTGGGAAAGGAAAGGATGACAATCTGGATGTGAAAATGAGCATGAGGAGACTAAAGACCTGGGAGTTTGCTATCAGAGTGAAATTAATATCAAAAACTTTTCAAATGTGTTGCTGGCAAGCTCCATGACCCAATGCTTGGAGAAGATGAGTACCTTCTTTTGGAAGACCCTGACCGTAAAGCACTAAGCAGCCGCACAATGCTGATGTACTTCTAGTATTTTGGTGGAGCTGATGAGACACAGAAGAATGTGTTTGCCTTGCTGTTGGAAGCCACTAAGCAGTCAACTGCTCTATCTCCTCACCAACCTTCTACTCCAATTTTAATGCTCCTACTTAGAGGAAGCCATTGCCTCTTGGTTCACCATTACTTCACGTATATCAGAAGTTTCAAAGAACAGTGCTCTAGAACACTGCTTAGACCAGAGTGGCTTTTTCAAAGTGGAATGATCTGTTTTCCACCCAGACTTCAGGCAGGAGAGGGTACTTCCAGGTAGGGCTTTACCAGTCAAGCACTGTGCCGATTTCCTTGTATAAGCCTGACATGTTGGTGGATGACATTTTTACCAACAGTATTCGTAAGCAGAGAAGAAACTCCAGGAAAAATCCAGGATGAGGGCCGGAGATTTAGTTCAGTGGTTCCAGCGCCTGCCTCTCAAGTGCAAGGTCCTGAGTTCGATCCCGGTAACCATATACCATGTTGGGCATGGTGACTCCTGCCCCCCAGCAATCAATACCACATACCACAGTGCCAGGCGTGGTGGCTCACACCTGTAATCCCAGCACTCGGGAGGCAGAGGCAGGAGGATTGCTGAGTTCGAGGCTTGCCTGGGCTACATAGTGAGCTCAGAGCCAGCCTGAACTATAAAGCGAGACCCTGGCTCAAAAACAACAACAACAAAAAATCCAGGATGGGAGATAATAACCAGCAAAAGGCCTGAGCTCACTTGAGGTCAGACCATTGAGAGTGGCAGGTGACAGTTTACCAGTGCTGCCAGAAGCCGTTGTCGCCACGGTACTAAAGCTGATTAGCCAAGATTCAGTTACTATTTGTACAAGCCCAATGGATTTAATCCCAAAATGTGGATAAAAACTAGAAGTGGTTCTAGAACCCACATGTAGCTCCAGGTTGGAGAGGATGGTGCTATCCCATCATGTATCTCTGTGCACGGAGTTGTTACTATCTTTAAGAGGACTCTAATCACACAAGGGAAGAAAAAAATTAAACTGTCTGAAAACACCCTGTCCCTGGGACAAAAAAGCACAGTACCTACTTTAAAGAAGGATGCATATTGCTTTAACTTTGCCATTTCAACCTAAAGCCATTTTTCTACTAAGGTAGAGGAGTGCAAGATATTTGAGAGAAATATAAAAACTTGGGAACTGTGGCAGTCAGGGAGCTACATGGGAAGATCGTGTCAGAAGTGTCACCAAGTGCGTCTCCTTTCCTTCCTTTCAAGACCTGGCTGACCTGGACTGTTCTTGCAAATGACGCTTAAGCATGGGAAGCCCGGAAGCAGCGGCAGCAGCAAACAAGTTCTGCATTAAATCCCCATATTCACCCATGCCTGTGGTGAATACCAGGACAGGTCTTCCCTGCAGAATAGCTTTCAAGAGTGTCTCTAGTCAGCCCTGCCATCAGCCCCAGGCAGACCCCTGACCCACAAGTCACAGACGAGGCACAAAGCAGGCAGGGTGGACTCCTCTGAGGAGAGCCAATCTAAGAATTCCCACTCCAGAGGAGGCTCAGTTTTCAGGAAACCAAACAGGCTCAGGCATTCCAGAAAATGAGCATGTTTTCTCTTCCCCCATGGCAGGTCCTCACCTAGAGATCTGAGCCATGGACCTGAAACCAGGCAGAGGATAGCTTTAGGCCTCCAAGTCCCATTACCCCTTACCAAGGGGGAGCTGAAACCAGTAATCTGTTGAGTCGCATCCCTAAATCTGCATCATGGGGCAGTCCACCCAGAAAACAGACCTAGGAGATCATCAGGCCGGACTAGGGATGGTGTTCTCACACCTGCTCCACAGTCAGTACTACTGAGTGATTTCACCAGTCCATTTTCAGTGCAGCAAAGGCAAACATGAGAGCTTCCTGCCCTATTCAGGGTTTGCCCTCTTGACCACATGTCATTTAGCCTTTCTGAGCTTGAGGAGAGGATTCTGAACCTCCCAAGATATTTTGGGTCAAATGAAGAGGATGAAACCATAAGTGCACATAATATGGGGAAGCTGGTCATTTAGACAAGAGTTGTCTGATCTTGGACATGACAGGGGTCTCTTGCCCAGGTTGTGACACCAACTATTCATATTTTCCCCGTGGACTTTTTAGTAAAGTTGTACAAATTATCCTGGGAAAGAACACAGTGATGAAGTAACTCAAGCAGAAGAGGACATGTGTGTGTGTATGTATATACACGTGTTTTAATTCGTAAGAGAGGAGTTATTTATCCTGAACTTTCCTTTTGTTATCCTATCTATACTGACCTATGTTAATGAAAATAATACATTTAAGGGCTAGAGATTTAGCTCAGTGGTGCCAGCACCTGCCTCACAAGCACAAGGTCCTGGGTTCGATCCCCAGTAACCACATACAACAATGCTGGGCGTGGTCACTCACACCCACCAGCCATCAACACCACATACCACAGTGCCCGGCATGGTGGCTCACACCTGTCATCCCAGCACTCGGCAGGCAAAGACAGGAGAATTGCTGAGTTCGAGGCTTGCCTGGGCTACATAGTGAGCTCAGGGGCAGCCTGGACTACAAAGCGAGACCCTGTCTCAAAAAAAAAAAAAAAATAATAAATTTAAATATGAGCAAAAAAAGTAAAAACCAGATTAGCATTACCCAAATCAAATAGAAGCTTTCTTGTTTAACTAATAAAATATCATAATGATAAACATTCCCAGAATATATATAACTCTGGTTTTGTGGAAGAAGTAATACTGGGGTCAATTTAATAAAAATAAGCTGTGAGGCTTTATCCAGAAAAAAGCAAGGCCAGCTATATTAAAATGTGAGAAACCAACAGAAAGGTTTCTGTGGCTTCCCAAGAGCACAAAACACACAGAAAACAAAAACTTCCACACTGATTTGTGCCGCCCCCCATTTGCGTATGGGATTTGAAACTCTATCCCACTGTGGGCTTCCAGCACCATGACATGAAAATCTTGTATTGTCAGAATCTCCCCCTCCGATGGGTGGTCCAGTCAGGTAGCTCACTGGGCTATACCTGCAGTCAAACCCAGTCAGCGTTAGAGTCCCAGGACCTTAAGAGATCCAAGGTCTGTCTTTATCTGGCTGTGAGATTTGCTCATTGGCCTGCTCGCATCCTGAAAGCTAACTTCTCCCACTTTTAATACGTCTCTCTCTTGTTACTTCTTTTGAATGATCTCTTCATCCAGGGTAACAAGAATCTGGAAACAACTCCCCTGAGATCACTCATTTGATTTATATTATCAAATACTTTTTATAATAAAAATCTAAGAAAGAATGTTAATTCTCCAATTGTTTCACATTGCGCCAAAACCTAATGATACAGTCCATGTAACCAAAGTGCCTGAGCCTCTAGAGCACTGACATTACTTACAGGCATGAACTATCAACCTAGGCTTAAACCTTTTTTTTTTTTTTTTTTGAGACAGGGTCTCACTTTGTAGTTCAGGCTGGCTCTGAGCTCACTATGTAGCCCAGGCAAGCTTCAGACTCAGCAATCTTCCTGCCTCTGCCTCCTGAGTGCTGGGATTACAGGCGTGAGCCACCACGCCCAGCTCCTTGAGGCTTTTAACATGTGTACCCTCTGTTTCATGTTATAGACAATAGCATACACTTAACGATGTTACTGAAAGACCTCATTTTTACATAGTATACTATGCTCTGGTTTTCTAACTTCATGGGGCAACTAGCTGTATACGATGACTTTAAATAGCAACTTTAAAAAATACGCCATTCTATTGTAGATAATGAACTGGCGTAGAGTTTGGCTGGTTAATTCTTCCGAACCATGTAACAGCACATGAGAGATGTCTGTGTGCACATCCAGGACATGGGCTTGAGTGGCACGAACCTGCATCGCAGCTCATGTATCTCACTGTTGGGAGATTAGGAGTAGATAGAGACATCTGCAATAGCATGGCAGAAATTGAATTTTATTTCTAATAATTTTACAGGTATTTTGGTATTATCAGGATCGAACTCACAAGTATTGCACTGAGTTACATCTCCCACCCTTCGCTGCTTTATTTGAAATAAAATCCCTAAATCAATTAGGATAGATGTGAACTTTGATCTTTCAAGGTTTAATTAAAGGATGGCTTACAAAGACGTGTATGCACAGAGAGATCTCATGAAGGGTAATGAAACAACATAAGATTAGTAAAACTGAAGCTAAAACATTTTTTATTGGCAAAGTGATAAAGTGGAGTGGGCATAAGAGTTTGAAAATTATTGAAAAAGATATCCTCTGTAGAATACTGTATTGGAGCCACGGGACACAACCAGCTGAATTTCTCACATGGAATAGGAACCACAACATAAAATGTAATTTCTTTCCCATCTGATTTTCTGCTAGGGCTTTCTTTTGACCCAGTCCAATTGGAAACTAGAGGGAAATATATTCTATGTAACCGTGTGAGGAAATCAGAGAAAATTCCAACACAGGGGCATCTTACAGAATATGACTACTATGCAAAACTGCCAGTGTCACCAAAAACAAAGTCAGAAATGACCACAGCCAAGGAAATTTGATGACTGTCATGTCTATTCTGGATGAGACCTTAGAAAAAAAGCATTAAGTAATCAAAGAAATATCATAAAGTATAAAGTAATTAATAATAATGTATTACCATGAATTTATTAATTAAAAAGTACAATTTTAAAAAGACCAATAATAGACATTAATAACCTTGAAGCTACAGTTGGTTTTATGGGAACTTTCTTTTGTCTACTATTTTTTAAAATTGTAAAATAAATATCATAAAAATTTTTAATGTTAATGATTTAATGACATTATCAATCACCTTTAAAGGAGCTGTTTTTCCTTTTCCAGCTTAAATATTAAATCGTTTTCAAAGATAGAATGCAATTCCTGATTTCAGGAATATTCAGTAATATCCAGATGCTTAGGTAAATTTTCCATTCTATTCCCCTCACTTGAAACAGCACTTGGCATATGTAGAACTAAATTTTTGAATTAATCATTTATGTTAAGGAGAAATCCACACCTTGAAACACATTATTTTCTCTATGGGTTGATCATCTATATGTCTGCCTACCATCTATCTATCTATCTGTCTATCTATCTATCTATCTATCTATCTATCTATCTATCTATCTATCTGTCTAATCATCTATTATCATTCTATTTATCTATCATTATCATTTTTAGTATTTGAAATGAGGACTGTGTCACCTTTTAGGAACTGTAAGAAATACTTTGGACTGAGAGGAGAAGAGCTTTACTTTATCTGGGGCTTGAGTGTTTTCATCCAGGTGTCGAGGCCCCATTGGTTTGGCCCTTTGGTGATATGATCATGGCGAGCGAGGCCTGTTCCCTTGATGACAGCCAGAAAGCGAGGAGAAAGGGACGCACTGGGACCCCAGCAGCCTCTTCAAATGCAAATTCCCTGTGACCTACTTACTTTCCACTAGTCCACTCTAGGAAAGGTTTCATCACCTCCCAACAGTATCCCAGTTTGTGGAGCGTATGGACATTCCACATATGGACATTGCACATATGGACATTCAATGTCCGGACTACAAGCAAATGGTCATCAGATAAAATAATTCGCATCTTTGTTCAAAGGCAATCTCAGAAAAAGATAGGACTACTGGCATGATTACACACACACACACACACACAATGTATTATATATTGTGTTTTATAAAATAACAAGCGGATAAAGCAGCTTCTATTCGTGCATGTAAATTTAGTATGTGGGTTGCACTATATACTTCTCCCCATGCTCATTTGCATTGGTGACATGTACAGTTGTAGATTTGTTAATATAACATCCAACTGCACTTTGAAAGGTAGTTCCTCTGAAAGGTGCAGACACCAGATAAATCAAACTGCACTGCAAAGATTACAAACATATGGCACTGTGTTAAAAAAAATGTAATGATTATTCCAATAATACTATGCAAAATCAGTTATCTTGTATCCAAAGTTTAAACTCAACAAATGAGGCATAGAAATAATGTATTTGATAGCTTCTTAAGACAGTACATTTTAACATACTAAACTCCAAAATACTAGCTACCTACGCATTTTACTGTGACACTGATTGGTAATATGCTACCCGTGTATTTTGTCTTGACTGACTGCTAGGAGTTCTCTGGTTTGTGTTGTGACATTATAATTGTGTGACACATGCCTTGGGAATTAAACAATGTCCCTCCATAGTCAGACCTTCTCTCTGCCGCATGCACAGTGGTTCTTCTATGTCTTACAGAGTAACAGAGCATTAAGTAAATTGGATGTCAAGCGTGTCACTTGTTCTAACTGCCAGTGACATTGTCTTTCAGGCTCCTGAGATAACAGACAAAACATTCTAAGAGGAACAGAGTATGAGTTTTGAAGAAGCAGGTAGATTTCACTTTGAATTTTCTTTCCATCTTTTTTTTTTTTTGAGACAGGGTCTCGCTTTGTAGTTCAGGCTAACCCTGAGCTCACTGTATAGCCCCAGCAAGCCTCGAACTCAACAATCCTCCTGTCTCTGCCTCCCGAGGGCTGGGATTTCTCACTTTGAACTTAATATACCCTAGCACTTCCGTATTGTAGTACATTGAAACGAGCGCCATAATCTTCTATCAACTATGAAATTAAAAGCAGCCATCTATTTACAGACTCACAGAGGCCTAAAGAGTAGTATAATTTGGCATCTTGTGGGGCGATTATACGTCTCAGGGTTTTCAACCATATCTCACAGAAGATACTTCCTAATAGCCATTAACAAAATTTTGAATATATTATCACAGAAATATTTTTTCTTTATATGTAATGTCTTATATAGTGGTATCACATGACAAAAGCATGATGAGGATATAAGTACCAAGTTAAATTTTTACTAAAAATCACATTCAGATTTTCTTGCAGAGTGAAATTTAGAGTAGCCCTGTTATAATCATAAAGTGAATAAAATTTTCACACAGTGTAATTTTTTTCCTGTGATATAAAATTTGTTTATAAAAGTGGCTAATGGTCTCTTCTAGATTAGATTTCACTCTGTTCTTCCTGAAACCTGTTTAATAACACATAGTGAGTTAATCTCTGTGTTGGTTGTCATCCTTCAGAACCCCAATAAATCTAACACTCCCACGAAGTGGGGGTTTCTTTGGCGTTTAATAATCTAACAATAGTGATGTATTAGTGACCCAACACCATTAGTCTTTGAATGTGAGTTTAGTTGATAAGGATTTTTTTGTAATTATAACTGATTTAAAGAACTTAGGCTGGTATTATCCTGGACTTTCTGTCTAAAACCAAAATTTAGCATTGAATATACTCCCAGTGATGTGCAGAATAGACACACTTAAAGGGAAATTCAGAATTAGTATGATAGCAGAGACAGAGAAGGGCAAAACATGAAGAAATCCTGTAGCTTCATGGCAGAAAATAATCTAGTTTTTCTCCCCTAAAATCTTCAGGGGGAGTTTGCTCTTCTACAGTTTTGATAATAACATTAAGATCTCCATAATTATGACAGAATATATTTATATTGCATTAAGCCATGATATATATGCATTACACTAATGTGAACCAGAAAGGACAGAGAAACTTAGTTTTTATTGTGTGAATATATATTTTGCATATCTGAAAAATCTATCAGCATGCATATATTATTGTCAAGCATATATATAGATATTATACATGCATCATTGTAAGATATCACATATTTGAAAATTTGCATTGAAGATATATTGAACTCTTTGTTTCCTAAACATTTGCTGAATGTATAAACACAGATTCAGAAACATCTACATAGCCCAGGGCAAGTAAGGCACTGAGGCAAATTATAATAAATTTAATAAATTAGTGATAAAACAATTGGAAGTAAATTATACATTAGAAACTAAAGGTTTTTCAGATTTCTTCAGAAAACTGAAAGCCAGGTAATAATGAAATAAAATTGTCAAAAGTGTTCAGAAGTAACAAATCAATGTGGAATTATTTATGGAATGATAATATCCCTGGAAAATAAATGTAAAATGAATCAATAGTCCGTTGGGCAGACTTGCAGTAAGAAAACACTTAAAAATTCTCTGACACAAAATAAAAGACTTTAGAATTGGAATTACACTAAAGACTTAAAAGCACTGTACACTGTAAAAACTTGTTAAATATAAATCATTTTCAATTTAAAAAAATCCATAAAACAATTCATCAAAATAATGCTGATGAATTTGGCATGTTTTTGTAAGTAAGTAATTGAAAAATATTAAGGCTTTAGATTTTACATGATATGTAGAAGCAAATATATGACATCAACAAAAAGGATGCAAGGTCAAAAGCACGGTATTTAACATTATGAAGTTCTTATATCAACATGTTTTCATAAATTTTGTGTGCAAGCAAAGGAAGACTCATAAAAAATCCATAGAAATCACTAAAAAAATGCCAAGAACAGAAAATTATAGGTAATATATAAACAGTGAACAAAGGAACTGAATACTGCCATTATAAAAGATTCCAGGAGGGGGGGGGGTAGTGAAATAATAACATATCTTAAAAGATAGCTAATAATAAATGTATAGAATTAAATGTTATTAGTGATATTTGTATTTAAGTCACATGCAAATAATATAATCATCTATGCTGAATAGTAATGATAAGCATTTGATTATTAGGATTGTAGGAATAAATGGTAATACACATAATTGTTGTTTGGAAAATGATTTTTAACTACACAGATCTATAGCTCAGAAAATAGATTTATATGTCCAAACAGAAATTATAAGAAAATTGAATTAACCATATTATTCAAAGAAAAAGTTAACTTCAAAGAGATAATCATCAAACTTTAAGAACACGACAAAATTAAAAGACATCATGAGGGCATAGCACTTAAAATGTGATGACTTAAACACCATCTGATAAAACTAAAAAGAGAAACAGACAAAATAAAACTGCAGATCTTTTTTTAGTAATAAATTTTTAGAAACAATATAATGCACAAACCACGATCAACTGATCTAGCTGTGTATTATAGTACATGACATTAAATACATGAAGATTATGCATTCTTTATAAGCATAAATTAAAGATTATTGATATTTTTGATATCATTCTTGATATTCTTGATATGCTACTTCATAAATTTACCTAATTTACCAGGACTATAGTAATACAGAGCACTTTTTGGCAATAAAATATTATTATAGGGGGCCGGGGATTTAGCTCAGTGGTTCTGGCGCCTGCCTCGCAAGCGCGAGGTCCTGAGTTCAATCCCGGTAACCACATACAATGCTGGGCGTGGTGACTCATGCCCACCAACAATCAACAAGCAATCAGCACCACAGTGCAGGCGTGGTGGCTCGCGCTTGTCATCCCAGCACTCAGGAGGCAGAGACAAGCGGATTGCTGAGTTCGAGGCTTGCCTGGGCTACATAGTGAGCTCAGGGCCAGCCTGAACTACAAAGCGAGACCCTGTCTCAAAAAAAAACAAAAAAAAAAATTATTATACGTAGAAAAACCAGCTAGACATATGTAGGCAGATAGAAAGGACTTGGCCCTTGAAAGAAAACAAAAAAGCCAACTTGAAGGTTAGTGCTGCCAGAGAAAAGCTATCTCACGCATGTGAGATAAATAGCTGTCATTGAGATTCCGAATAGGTAGCCATCAGATATTCTAAAGAAGGCGCCACCTCCTGGGGTGGAGGGATGAAACTTTAACCCACCTCCCCGGAAAAGAGTCAAAGTAAAAAAAATCCTGTTTGATTGTTATAGCCCGTCCACCATTTTTTAAAAAAAGAAAAGAAAAACAAAAATCTCATTGGTGGCCCCTACTTTTGAACCCACCCCACCTCGTGATTTTGGTCCATAAAATTCCCCTGAAAAAAGCGATTCTGGGTTACCCACTTTCCCGGTTCCCCCTTCTGTCTCTCTTAAGGCAGAAGCTTTCTCTCTCAATAAAATTTTCCTACTCAAACCTCCGTTGTTCCTAAAATTCATTCTTCGATTTTTAGAGAACACGAACTTGTGTTTCAGGTGGGGAGTTAGGCCTTTAACTCTTCTGCGCCAATATTATATTAGAAATCATGAGTAATAAGCCTTCCATATCTCAAAATAATTTAAATAAACTATGAACAGTGTTGAGAACATTACAGGAATTTTCACAGACGTACTTAACTCCAAATGAATCGAGGTATATAGATTAAATGGATACAGATTTTTTTTTGAATAGTCAACACACTGTAGTAATGTATGGTTAACAAAAGCCAGAGGAAAAAAGAGAAAATATTTTGAACTAAATGAGACACACATGCACATATACAGGCTATGACATGTCAACTAGAAAAAAGTTCAAGAAAGAAATAGCTTTACATAGCTATTTTTTAAATTAAAACAAACTAATGATTTAAAAATAATTGTGCTTTGAATAAACAGATCAAATTTCACATAAAAATCAATAAAGTAGGTAAGATTTCAGATAGCAGTAGGAAAATCTGAAAGCTTTAATTACTGAAAAACCTCAGGAGAATAAGACTCTAACAAAACAGATGAGAGAAATAAAAATCTTGATACATTTATCCATATTAGATGTGAAAATACTGCAGATATAGACCATGAAGATATTAAATCATGATGAGAGAACAGTGCAAGTAGTGATCCAAAAATAGGAGAATTTACATACAAGGATTTGTTTCAGTAAAAGATATATTGCTATTAATCTCACTTGAAATATTCCCCTGACGTGGAATACACTTAATCCCACTGCTGTGGGTGGTTTGTGAAGCAGTTCTGGACGTCATTTTTCCAAAGTGTCTTCACAACACTCACTGAATGCTCCTGCCAAGTGCCCTCGAGCGGAAAGGCAGGCCGTCATCACACTGCCATGTGCTTCTGCCTACCTTCCTCGCTGGAGCTGCCACCGGATGCCCCCTGGGTCCCCAAGGCCCAGGAGAGCGTGAGAGGTAAACATGTTGAATTCTCCAGGACAGAGAGGCAGCCCCAGGGGTCCGCCCACAGCCCCTCAGAGAGGGGAATTGTGGGACTGCTTCAGAAAGTGGACCAAGGATGAATGTGCTCCAGACAGCAGCAGGTAGTTTCAGGGGATTAAAGTTTGTTTATTCTCTCAGAATATTCTTTCTAATTTAAACAGCTCAGTATTCAATCATACTTTTATGAATAAAGTTAGGTTAAGGAATTTGACTATTTGATGAAAGAAGCAAATTTATTCAAAGAGAAATTAAGACTAATTAAGACCGAAAAATTACATTGGTTCTTTTGATATTGAGGAAATTATTGTTTTCTAATTTATACTCATAGACACACAGGATCTATGAAATTCTTAAGAAGGAATAAATAGCAATCATATGTAAAACTTTTCCACACCTATATAATAAGTATATTTTCACAGGCCTAGTTGCAAGATTAATATTGCCTTGAGAGAAGAACTAGTTCACTTTCTTATAACACAATAAAAATATGCACTGAAAAACTTCCAATCACAGACATATAAATCTTTAACAAAATACTAGTAAGTTGAATACAGTAAAACAAGAATAAAAAAAAATCATGACAACTGTACATTTTTCCAATGATGGAAGATTCACAGTAAAAATTTAATTTATGGATTTATAAAATGTATAAATAATGAAGGTATATAAACTAGTTGATATATTAACAAATTTGACTAAAAACTGCAAAAAAGTTAATAACATTTCTCAAAATAAATTAATAATAGAGCAAGGTTTTCTCAAGATTGTAAGGGCTATTTAGCAAAATTTGTACCTAACATTAATCTAATACAGATAATTGAATTATTTATATCCAACATTAAGTAAAAAGCAAGAGTCTCTCTGTTAATGTTTTCTGTATCACCAATACATTATCTAATATTAAGCTAGAATTCTGAGCCAGTGCAAACTGTCAACAAATAAGTAAAATAAAATTATCCATACTAGTAGAAAATGAAAACAATATTTATAGACAGCAAAAGTATGTTCATAAGAAATCTAAATAAATATGTATAAAGGCCTGCAAATTAATTAGTTTAGTAAGATAATGTTCAAAATAAATTTTGTTTGCATATTTCTAGTGAATAAGTAGAAATAGAGATGTCATTTTCAAGATGAAGAGGAAACACAATTTAAGAATTAGTTTAACAAAATTGGTAAGACTGATGGAGTAAAATTGCAAAACACTGATTGTAAACATTAAGTAGTGCTGAAATTTATGTAGTTTGGAAGACTTGACACTGATATAATGTTAATAATCTCAAAAATCTTGCATGAATTTGATGTATTTTCAATTACAGTCCTAACAGGACATGTTGAATAATCACAAGCTCCTTATGAAGCTCAGAGGGAAAGAGACTTAAAGTAGCCAAAACAATTTTGAAAACATGAACGAAGTAGAAAGACTTATATTAACTTATTTTAGGCAATACTATAAAGCAACAATGACCAAAAGTATGATATTGACATCTGTAACAGAATCTGAATTGCTGGAACAAAACACCAAGTCTATAAACACATCCGTTTTTTTTTTTTTTTTTTTTTTGAGACAGGGTCTCACTTTGTAGTTCAGGCTGGCTCTGAGCTCACTATGTAGTCCAGGCAAGCCTTGAACTCAGCAATCCTCCTGTCTCTGCCTCCCAAGTGCTGGGATTACAGGTGTGAGCCACCACGCCCGGCAACACATCCGTTTTGTATGAGGTATGTAACACTTATGTTCAGAAATGGTAATTAGGTAGGACACGAGTGTTCTTACATTTTTTACAGATGGTTTTGGATAATTTGACATAATTATGAAAAAAGTAAATGTTGTTATTTATTTCTCAGTACCTAAAAATTCAATTTGGAATGGACCATAAATTTAAATTTAAAATCTAAATATTTAACGTTTCTGGGAAACACAGCATAAGAACAACAACAACAAAATAATGTGACTTTGGAACTGTCAGCGATCTTGGTTAGGATCTTAGCTAGATCCTAGTACCTCCTAAGGATAGACAAGAAATACAAAGTGCAATGTAAGAAAATTAATAAACTATGTAAAATTTGAAAAAAATGGAAAGTGAATTCAAAGACTATGAGAAATACCTTTTATGCATTTTAAAATGTTAGACAAATGGGTAAAAAGCACAAAAAAACAGCCAACCTCATTAGTTACTGGTGAAATCTAAAAAAGCAGTGAGATGCCACTAAGAATCTACTGTTATAGGTGAAATAATATATACTGATAAAACTGGCATGCGTGCGAGAAAGTGAGTTTATTCATTGCTTGTGGCAATGCCAATTTGTCTGTCCTACTTCAGAAAATGGCTTCATATTTCTGCTTAAAGTTTGGTGCACAATTATATGGCACAGTAATTTTCTCTTTATATAAGGGCAATGAAATATGCATCCAAAATGTTTATAAGAGCTTATTTCTCATGTTGGTCTTGAATTAAAAAAAAATTCAATGTCCAGCAAAGTGTTAGTAAAACTGTGAGAAATAAACAAAATGGTATATTACTCACCAACAAACTACTGTTGCTACTGAAGTGTGAAAATGTCTTAGGACATTGGGGAAAAAGTCAGAGAGAAAAACAGCATGAACAGAATATTTTCATCTAACTTATATGAAATCAGATGACAAAAAAACTGTCAAAAGTGCAACATGACATCACCTCAAGTCAGGGTACTGAGGAAACAGATGACAAAGAGTAACCAGAAGCAAGAATAATACTTTGCAGAACTATTCTGCAACTTATTTTTAGGTTATGTAGTATATATTTTATGGAAAGATATTTGCACGTTATGAATCAGTATATTTAATTACATGTAAATTATGTTAATTTAAATTCATTAAAAACTAATGGTCTTGTGGTTAAATCATGTTCTATTCATATTATACATATTAAGCTTTTGGAATAACACTGTACTATTGATTTAAACAATAGTCACAACCTTTTACCATAGTATATTTTAAAAGTATTTTTAAAAATAAACGTCATTACGATTTTCACAGTTTAACATTTACTAAGTAGATTTTTTTTGCTTAAGTCCGTGCAGCTGCTTAATTACCAAATAAATGAATACCTCACAAGTTTCTATTAACAGCAAATACCACCAGAGGGTAGAAAAAGGAGAAACAGCCTTCCATTTGCAAAAGGATTCCTCTGCACCGGTCATGGCTGTAAAAGCTAAAGTGCTGTTTCACACACCAGGTGGAAGCCTTCAGGTGAGGAAGCGAAATCAGTAAGCAGGCTGAGTTTCAGAACCTCCGGCTTTCCCACTACGGAAAGACAAAAGCACCTGGAAGAAATGATCAAAGGCTTGAGGCGGGTCTTTCCTCAATTAAGTAAATCCAGAAGGAAAAACAAAACTTTCCACCCACTTCCTTTCCCCACCCGTCTTAATTTCCAACCCAGTTTGTTACTGACAAGATTGCTTAACCTACTGGGCTATTTTTATTTATCGAAGTGTTCAAGTTAATTGATTTCCTGTGAACAGACTGCAATTAAGACAGAACACTATTAGAACACTATATTATTCCATTGTGATTTTGCATAAGTAGTTGGTAAAGAAATTGCTTTACATCTAAGTAAACTTCGTTCTGCTGTGTCTGATATTCTATCTTACTTGTTGATTAAGAAGAGAGTCTTTACTGTGTTTTTTGTTGGTTGTAAGTGCAGACTCCCTACCTAGCAGTTCTCGCATGAAGACAGTGTCAGTGTGTGTGGGAGGTCCCAACAACGTGGTATGTTCTCTTGAACTGATGAATATAGATCATCTTGCTCTTCTGCAGTTTACATTGGAATTCAATCTTGGTGTTTTACACTTTATAGATTTCGATAAACATAATGGCGTGTGTACCTCATATAGTATAATACATATAATAAAGAATTTCAATGTGGTTAGATGCTATTATTATAGGTAGAAAAGCCAGCTAGACATATGTAGGCAGATAGATAGGACTGGCCCTTGAAAGAGAACAAAAAATCAATTTGGATTTCACTTATTAGTATATCCTCCAGGTGTCTCCATTTGCACCTAAATGGATCGATCTTGTCATTCTTTATGGCAGAGTAATACTCCATTTTGTAAAAAAAAAAAAAACACATCTTTATCCACTCTCCAGTTGATGGGCATTTGGGTTGTTTCCAAGATTGAGCTATCATGAACTGAGCTGCTATGAACAAGGATGTACATCTGTCTTTCCAATGTGAGTTTTTAAATTCTTTTGGGTATATTCCTAGCAGGGGTATAGCAGGGTCAAATGGGACCCCTAGTCCTAGTTTTCTGAGAAATCTCCACACAGATCTCCACAATGGTTGCACAAGTCTGCAATCCCACCAGACAATATCTGGATCTTCTCTTTGGCATGAACACCTGTAGATGCAAATGAGTTGTAGAAAGTAGGACAGCTTTTATAGAGTGGAATATTTCTATAGGAAACTTGGTGTGGGAATGTGATGAGGGGAAGGAATAAATATGATACAGAAAGAAAATAAAAGAGCATGTATAAAGGGGGGAGGAGGGGGGAGTGGGTAGGGATATGGGTAAA
>PVIC010020583.1:0-29385 GCA_004025085.1 Thryonomys swinderianus
CCCATAATCCTCCTTTCTCAGACTGATTTTTAACAGATTTTGGTATAATTATAGTATTGTCATGAAAATGAACTTTTCTTATATTCTCTGAAGAATTTGTGTAGAATCATACCTATTTCTTCCCCAATAAAAGTCGTGCCTGAGGTTTTCTTGGCAGAAATTTTTATTTACAGATTTAATAAATTTAATAATTATAGGACTGTTTTGGTTTTGCATTTCTTCTTAGCTTTTATTAAACAATTTATGCTTTTCACTACCTTTTCAACAGTATCTTTTTTAGATTAATTGATTTTATTGGTATATATTAGATACACATTATGGTCACACATGACATTGAAAATTTGCACCAGTATATGACAAGACTAATTCTCATTTTTTCCCATTCCACTGCCCACCCTACAACCCCCTGCCCCATATATACATAAGCTTTGTTTCCTCTTTTTTACCTTTGCATTTTCCCCCATGTTATATACCCCTACCCCCTTTACCATTTGAATATTTTGTTTCATAGTATCTATCATACACTCTAGAACTCATTTATATCTTCAGTTTCTCACACCAGAGAAAAGATACAGTATTTACACATCTGTGACCTATTTATTCCACTTAGGAATATGTCCTCAAGGTACATCCACTTGAGTGTAAATGACTCAAACTTATTCTTTATGGTAGAGTAATTCTCCATTTTAATCATAGCAGTCAGTACCTACACGAGGAAAACAGAGGAACCTCAAATAAACAATCTTGTGCTGAACCTCAAGCCACTAGAAGAAGAGGAGCAAGACAAACCCAAAGCTTGTACTAGGGAGGAGATTATAAAGATCAGAGCAGAACTCAATGCAATGGAGACTAAGAGAATGACACACAAAAAAATCAATCAGTTGAAGAGTTGGTTCTTTGAAAGGATAGACAAAATTGACAGATCCTTAGCCTATCTTATCAAACAGTATTTTAGGGTCATTGTTATGGTTGGCATCCAAAAGCTTCATTGCATTACAGGCATTTGAGGAACTGAATAGATCATGAGGGGCTTAATGCCCTCATGAATTCATAGCTCAGTGGGCTTATTGGGAGGTGAGTACAACTAGGTGAATGGGTTACTCTGGCCATGTCTTTGAAGAGTATATCTGGTTCCTGTCTGGCTCTTTTTTTTTTTTTTTTCTCACTCCACTTCCAGATGCCATGAGTTGAGCAGCTTTCCTCTACTGTGTCTGTGCTCCATGGTGTTCTGCCTTGGCACTAGATGACCATAGACTGTAGCTTCTGAAACCATGATCCAAAATAAATCTATTCTCCTTGAAATTGCATTTGTCTGGTATTTTGTTCAGAGCAACAGAAAGCTCACAAATCCAATCTTTTTTTACACTATATTCTTACAGGTTTTTAATGTCTTGTGATATTCCCGTCCTCATACCTGATATTTGTTATTTGTGTTTCCACTCCTTTCCTCTTCCTTGATTGATTTTTATAATGAAATAATTTTGTCTTGCCAATCCCCTCAATTGTTTATTTGATTTTTAATTTCTGTTCTTATCTTCCTAGTTCTTATTTCACTTCATTTAGGTTTACATATTTTTCTCTTCAGTTTCTAACTTTGTGAGAGGATTACTTAGCTTTTTGGTTTTCAGCTTCTCTTCTTGCACATTTCCCTCTGAAAATGGACGTACTGACATCCTATATATTTTGACTATCAAGTTAATCGAAATAAGAAATGCATTTATTAATTTATACAAACATGAAGATCTTTTAGTTACCTTTATTGTTAGTGATTTAAAATTTAATAAAACTGTGGCCAATGAACATATTTTGATTATTGAGATCTTTTGAAATTTGTTGAACTTTCCTTGATAGCTTAGCATATGGTTGATTTTCACCAGTGCTCAGTGTTTGCTTGGAAGGAATTTGCATTCTGAAGTTGTTTGGTACTGTTTTCTACAAGCCAATTAGCTTAAAGTCTGTTAATTATGACATTCAAACCTCCCAAATATTTACTGATATTTTCTGTACTTTTATCATTTACTGAAAGAGTTATATTTTTGTCTCCAATTATGCTTATTGGATTTTCTATTTCTCCTTGCATTTTTTCCATATTTATTTTCTATATTTTTCAGGCTATGACATTAAGTGTAACAAATTAAGAATGACTTAAAGTGGACTGACCTTATCACAAGTACTAGTCTCTACTTTTGCTGTTTGTCTGTATTGTGCTAATGTGCTTTGCCTCCAGCGATGCTTTTTTATCTACTTTCCCTTAGTACAGTTTACTAGCTCCTTTTTTTTTTTTTTTTTGGTTAATGCTTATATGCTGTATCTTTTCCCACCCTTTTATTTTTAACTTTTTGTTGTCTTATTTTGAGGTATGTTATTTAGAAACAGTATGTTATATGTTTTAAAAGTTCAATCTGACTGTCTTTATCTTTTAATAGGACCATACAATTACTGAATTTAAGTTTGGGTTTAAATGTTTCATTTCATATTTTTTTTTTCAATTTAGTTAACCTGCTTTATGCTCCTATTTCCTTTCCTGCTTGCTTTCTGGGGGATAGGTTATTTTTTTGAGTCCTGTCTCTTCCCATCCCCTATCCCTTATAGAAGTTGGGAATTATATCATTATATATTTGAAGGTCACAAGACAGCCCATGAGGTTAGATTTAGATAAATGTGCAAGAGTTGCTTTGGATGATATCAGAACAGCAGGGTACTGAGGGTATTACAATAAAGTGGAAAGTTAGAAGTAATGTCACTAGGGCTGTGTAGAATGTATTTTGACTTGCTGTTATAACATAATACCCAATTTAAGACCTGCTATGGTAGTTGAATATAAAATATAACTTGTTTTTTTCTTTTAGCTTACATTCTTAGAGGGTTTCACATAGGCTTAGCACTTTATTAAGCATCTTACATGGGAGATTTTATTTGCTAATCAATATATAAGAAGAATATGTTTCACACAGGTTAATGAACTTACCCAAAATTTCAGATGGTTATATAGCAAGGCTAACAGTAAGTCCATGTTCTCTCTTACCCATAATTCTCTAATTATCAGTGACAGCAAATTTACCAGTCCCACTGAAGAGATCTGGCTCTGAACCATGGATAGGCTCATCTAATTTCTCTTCCTTAAGTACACACAGCACCACCAAAAATCCCTAAGATATTTGGTTGGCTCACCATATGTATTGTTATTAACCTGTCCTATCTTCTTCTCCCGGTGCTATATATGCCTTCCTTGGTTTGTCTCTTTGATATTCAAGCCTGGTTAACCTTCTCAGAAGGAGGGATGTTGGATAACCCAACCCCCATGGAACAATCAGAAGTTGGTTAATACATTTTATTTTGTACACAGTTTGTTTAGAAAGCTGAAGATTTATTGATGTGATGTAAAATATTAGCTGGCAGGTAAAAGTAAGCCTGCTAAGGAATATGATTAGATTAGCAGCTGGAAGGATTTTCAGTGTTTGCAACATCAATGGAATTAATAGACCTTAAAATATTCAGGGAATCAATTAAAAGTCTTCTTTGGGATTGAAAAAAAAATGTGTGTTCCTGTGTTTAACTTTAATCTGAGCACTGGGAGAAGAAATGGCCAAACCTTCCACTGGAAAAATGTTTAAAGATTCCAAGTGCATCTGACTGCTTCTGAGTCAAGCCAGCTACCATAGGAAACCCCAGTGGTTACCCCAGCAGGTGGTTTGAAACACAGGCTCCTGACTGCTTCCAAGAATTAAACAAGAGGAGTGTGTGAGTGCAATTGAAATAGGTGTACTGGGCACACTCTCTTAACCTCGTTAACCTTTTGAGAAGTGCACTGCTTCCCACCAGGATAAAAGAAGAAAAGAAGGTGATAGTTTTGGAATCATGTTCCTCTTTAATGGTCACCCCAAAGACCTTGAAAAGTTTCAAGTCTGAAGTTTTGAGCTGAATAGTCTTGTATAAAAGTCCTTGGGAGGAATTAATTGGGAAGCATAATGTACAGGCTACTGAATATAGATATTATCTAGCAGTCCCTAAACTAGATTAATTAACCTCCATTCCCCCTACTAACAAACACATTAAATAGGCTTTCTAAAGCAAGGCCTTTATGCTGTTACCTCCAGGGAAGAGCCAAAAGAAGCATCTATAGTCCTAATCATTGTTTTGTATGCCAACTTTAAAGGTTTCTCTTCAAGTCAGTGGGAAACAGAAACAAAATAATGGGGCTGGGGAAATTATTTAGTTTAGGCTGTGCTTCTCAAAAAGCCCACTGATGTGGGGAATAAGTCTGTGTCTTGTACCATGTGTAAATCCAAATGACACCAGTCAGTTCATATGTTCACTGTAACCTACATAATCTTTGTGCGCTTTTTCTCATCCTATTAGGAGTCTGGACTGGGCCTGAGATACTGCACTGAGAATTACTGGCTTTGTGAAGAATACTTGAGGATTATTTAACTTGTGAGACTTCTTGCTAGTTTCCTATTGCCCATAGAACTGTAAGGTGTAATATCACTCCTAGATCCGAGAAGCTTGATCCCACACCACTCAGGGGAGTTTTGTAGTCTTTTGAGGACAGGAGTCAATGGGGTTTGCCCAGGGGCTGTGCCCATGCAGTGTCTAGACTTCTCTTGTAGATCATACTGTAGGTGTCTGGAACCTTGAAATTACTTCTCAGGTGGTTGCAAGCTGGCTCTCAAAGCCCATTTGTCTTCTTGAGAGTAGACTATGGTGCCCCGAGTATATGTACCCGTAGACCAACATGATGGCCATTCATGGTAAAGCGAACACCGAGGGCAGATGGAACCTATCCATATGAGAAAGGCTTTTTAAAAAAAATACATGCACATAAGCCCTGCAGAGGTGGAGTGATGGGAGTTGGCTTTGGGATGGGCTTCGTGTGCTGGATATGCTCTGTGTGCACATGTAAATCCCACATTTTCTCCAGGTTCGGTTTGTGTGTCAGTCCCAGACAGGGTCAGAAGCTATAGTGGTAATTTATGTGCTCTTTGTTCTACTTTTCTCACAGCTATTGTCCTCAGGATATAAAGTTTATGGCCTAAATAAATATAATGTAAGAGAATATTCACCTGTTTCCATCACACAGTTATCTCATTTTGTTTATTGTAGTTTGTCTACTGACATCTACATGTGTTCTGAGGGAGCAACAAGATCACACCCAGAGCCCCTTCTAGGGTCAGGGTGTGCTCTACCTTGTCTGGCCATGGACGCCTGATTCTGAGAGACACGAAGGTTCATGGTTAGGACAGCAGTGTGACCACTGCCTAGGTGTGACGGGGGCTGTGGGTATCTATCACTTAGCCTCTTGGCACCTCTAGTTCCCTATAACATTTTTAAGTCCCTAATTTCCCTAGTTCTTCTATAAAATTAATATTTTGAATAAATTAATTTTTAGGGTTCCTTTCAGCTCTAACTTTTAGAATTCTGAATCTTTGTCAGAAGATCTTTGTCAGGTTTACTCTTTTAAGTGATGGATAAGCAAAGGCAAAGCCAATCTGAACTTAATAGTCAAAATCATTAATTGATTAATTCAATATTTTATTCGTTGAACAATGTGTTGTTTTTTTTTTTTTTGAGACAGGGTCTCACTTTGTAGTTCAGGCTGGCCCTGAGCTCACTATGTAGCCCAGGCAAGCCTTGAACTCAATAATCCTCCTGCCTCTGCCTCCTGAGTGCTGGGATTACAGGTGTGACCCACTACACCCGGCATTGTGGTATGTGGTACTGATTGCTAGTTGTGGTATTGTTGTATGTGGTTATCAGGGATTGAACCAGGGACCTTGCACTTGCTAGGCAGGTGCCAGAACCACTGAGCTAAATCTCTGGCCCACAATGATTTTTTTTTAATATCAGTATTAGGGCACTTCTTGGAGCTGGGGACACTGAGGAGACAACAGGCAAGGTCTCTGGCACAGGTTGTTTGGTAGGAAAATGAGTAAGCACATAAATGAATAAGAAAGATACTGAATGCATATGTGGTCTAGAAAGTGGGAAATTTTAGGTTCATAGGTTAACTACATATATACCACCACTTTCTCCTAATTCTAAGATTTCTGATTAAGCATCATATTTTAAGTAAATCTACCGGGCTTATTTTGGTTTCAAGGAAATGAGGAAAAGAAAACAAGCTGAAAGAGGCTTATGAAATTCTGGACCTTCTTTTGAAATCATTATTTCTTTCAATATTTTGGCAGAAAAAATTCTAGCTCCACAAGTGAACAACTCTCACTCTTCAATATAGCATTGAATATAAGAGGTTTGTTTATGGGGAAAGCACTCAATAATAGAGTCATCAATTTATAATGGGTCACAGTTTAGGCATTCATTTGCATTTTGATCAAGTATATTGATAGGAAAAAGATTCTAAATGAGATGGAACTAATTGGAAAGCTCACAAAGCCTTATTAGTGCAGTGAAGCTAGTTACTATTTAAAAGTTTTAAAAATAGAGAAGACAATAGCTGTGCAGTGCTAGTAACTAAACAGAAAACTGAAAAATGAGCAAGTAGTTTTGAATTTCATATTGGATGTCAGTACTTGAAGCAAATTAGTCAAAGCAGAACAGCATCGAATGTGAGGGTGGAGGAGGGCACCTGGGAGTTTGGAAGAGCTGCTGGGGCCCAGGAGCTGACTTCTTCACGCTCCTCTGTAGAGTGTGGCCCTTTTCCTTTCCCTCGAGTTACTGGTGTCAGGAATGTTACTCATAGGCATCACAGTCATGATTTCAGTCATTTGACTCAAAAATAGTACAATATAAAGAGGAGAGAAAAGGACCAATATATGTTTTACGGTAAAGCAGAAAGAGTTGAAGAAAGACTGGGAAGACTTAGGGATGGGAGGAGGTAAGGGTATGTAGATACTCGAAGAATTAAGATTTACTAGTGGTGAGGGTGAAAGGCAAGGCTAGAGAGGACTTTGGAGCAATAAGTTTAATTATCTCACGAGGGGAAGAAAAATCTAGACTACTGTAGGTAATGGGTGGGGGATAATGTTGAGTGCCCCATAGCTCTTGATGTGGTGACAGATTGCAATCTATGATTTATATTTGGAAATACAGCATCCTTCTTTGTAAATTAGCTATTGGTATGATAAAGTGTGCCTATTATTTAACCATTTGCCTTGGCTTGACTAGTGTTTTTAGCTACATTGCGTTTTCTTTTAAGATGCATTTAATGCTGTTTTTTGTCATTCAGAAAATCGACTGTCAGATGTGGATGTTTCACTGACATTTTAGCACTAGCTACAATCTATTTTCTTCATTAAATGCTGAAATGGGGACTTTATGTAGATAATATGGATTTAAGAAATTTTCCTGTGGAGGTTAATGTGCTTAAAGGTCAATGAAATGGAGTGTGTTTTGGAAGAATACAGTACAAAGCAGTTAAAAAATGTAGATCTGACAGGTCTTTTGCAAACTTTATTGTCTAAAATGTAATGCTTAGTTTTCATGAGATTAATATGTTCACAAAAGAAATCACTACTGGTACTTGGACAGATTGAATTATTTCTCAAGCTTTTGTAACACCAATCCATATGGAGTACAAAGTTCATGGAATAGCAGTGCAGGTGTAACTCAGCCCTGCGTGATTATGATGTTTAAGTAGAAAGCAAGATTCAGGAAAAGTGTTTTTGCAACAATGTTCTTTCTAAATAACAGAGTATTTACTGATTTGGCAAGAAAATGCCAGCATTCAAAAAGACCACAAGTGTCACAAGCAATTAGTGTGTCTACCAAGGATCTCCTACAATTCCCAGAGAAGACAAGAAAACGTTATATAGAATGTGAAGTGTAGGGGTCATTTCAAAAGTAATAGATACCGATACAGGGCTACAAACCATTTTAAGGTTTACACATCACTCAAAGAGATTGGATTAAAGTCAGAAGAAAAGATGCTTTATAGTTTCAAAAAAAATCTTAAGGGCATTTGGTACAAGACAGCATAATATCCACTTTCTTTTGAAATGTAATGTACATGAATGCAAAAGGTTCTGTGTCATTTCTAAGGTAGAATGTTACCATTTTGAACATATTTTCTTTCAAAAAACATCACTTTCACAATAGCCTAGATATATCAAAGTAGTTTACAAGTGGCATGTAAATTAAGTACCAAAACTCTAGTGTTCAGTAATCGTTCTTTTCTTGCCTGCATACCGGTATTACATGTTATTTAGCTTTTGTCTAAATTCTCAAATAGGATTGCCAATTTCCAAACAGATTACCATTTGCTTTTCTTAGAAATACATTAAACTAGCTTTGTGTTTGACTCAGAGTTGGACTAATCTTTGTGGGCATCAGCTGGCTGGGAAACATGACTGACTCGAGGCTGCTCTTCGGTGTTCATCCCGGATGCTATCTTTCTATAGGCATCCTAGTGCTTCCAGTAATGCTCCTAATAGAGGTTCACATCCTAATTCCTAGAGCCAGTGGATAGTAACTTACATATATTTGGAAAAATGATCCTTGCAATTGTTAAATTAAGGTTCTTAAAATGAAGAGACCCTCTTCCATTATCTGAGTGAGCTTTGAATCCATTGACAAATGTTTTAGAAGAGAAAGAGAGGAAGATTTGAGACAGAAGAAGAAACACAAGAAAATAAGGCCATGTGGCACCACTGAGGAGAATGAACAATGCAGCCATCAGTCTAACAAACCAGGAAAGGCCCAGAAGCTGGAAGAGGAAGGCAGGAGTCTCTCACAGGACTCCCTGAGGAAGAGGCTGGCTTGCTCCTGATTTTGGACTTCCAGCCTTCAGAACCACAATAGATTAAACTTTGATTGTTGTAAGCAATGTGGTGATTTAGTACAGAGTCCAGAAGAAACTAGTACATGAGATTGTTAACTCCCATGGTTCTTCCACCCTTAAGAGCAAATCAGGCACCTTGTAGAACATGGTTGGAGGCCTATTCGTCCCTCACATCCTATTCTCACTCACATGAAGTGATAACAGCACACTTGGAAATGACAACAAAGATGGAGACAATTGCACTGAATTCCAAATGCCAGATGGTTAAGGTATCATTTTTGCCATGAGACAAGTTGGGAACATGTCCAATTGTCATATTCATGACAGTATATCTCCACTTAATTTTCACTGTCCCTACTCTGACCATTTTGGTCCTGGGAGAATTGACAGATGGCACTGTCACATGGAAGGGAAAAAGATTAAAAGATAGTGAGGGTTAAGGAGGAGGGAGTGACAACTGTGTGAATATGGCAAAGAAGTCAAACTAAGTCAGTGTGGACAGGACTCATTTCACTTAGAGCTAAGGACATCACTGGTGGCCTTCTTAGTAGATTTCATGTCTTTTTGAAGGACCTGGGATCCATCAAACATTCTATCACAAACACACACATGTATCTCCATGGATAGATGTATATACAAACACGTTGCTTCCTAATGGGAGTATGTTCCGACAATGGCATCAGGAGATGATTCCTTCCCTAGGTCCATGGGTGTTAGATGCCTTCAGCTACTTCCATGCTGCTCACTGCAGCCCTGCGATGGGCTTCTCAGGAACTGCTGGGGGCGGGGGGAGTACTGGATGACCTGACTTACAACTCGGGGGAGAGTAGCTCCTTCTGTGGTTGTGGCGAGCCGTGACGGCTGCTCCCCAAAGATGGCGGCTGGCAGTAAGCCAGAGACTGCTGCTTAATACGAACCAGCTGATCGCAGGCCTTGATTGATATCACCCGTGCTCGGTGGGAGGGGCCTCGAGAGGAGAATGTATATAAGCACCCGATGGGTGGTGGTGGTGGTGGTGGTGGTAATAGTAATAATAATAATAAAGCTCAAGTTTGCACTCCGTGGTCGCGGCTCTCTCTGCGGGATCAGCGAGGGTCGCGACAACTGGTGCCGAAACCCAGGACGCTCTCTCAGGGGAACGGAGGAGCAACGATTTGGTAAGGTCTGCAGACGCGCAGCAATCAGGTAAGGTCTGCGATGCACAGCAAGAGTAGGTTTGCCCCTTGTAGGGCAGAGGTTTGCTTTCAAGCTAGCAACAAGATTTGAGGACCCATGGGTTCAGAAAACTCAAAAGTGAAATTAGAAAACGCTTTGCAAAGAAAAAGGAGGGGGTCAAGAAAATAAAAAAAGAGAGAGAAAAAAGAAAGACAAAAGCAGAAAAGAGAGGAGGCAATGGGAGCAGACAGAAGGAAAAGAGACGGAAGCCTCCGCTCCCCCACCGCCTTACAATGCCTTAGCACCCCCCAGGGAGGACATTAAAGGGTGGGCTGATTTGCGTGAGGGAGGCATGTTATTTCCTGTTTTTGAAGACTCAAATCAACAAAGTTACCATCAAAACATAGATTTTAAACAAAAATGCTCCAGGAAGCTGTCCAGGCATATGGACCACAGGCCACCTATACCCTATCTTTATTAGACTCCATGTTCACAGGTGTCGCCCTGGCTCCCAATGATTGGACCAACATAGCCTGAGACACCCTACCCGGAGGGCAGTATCTGATATGGAAGGCAGCCTGGCAGGAGCTCCGCCAAACCATGGCCCTAGAAAACCGGGCCACGGGCGGGCCTCGAGCTCATTGGAATCTAAGTATGCTGACTGGCCAGGCGCAATTTGTGGGGACTCAGAACCAAGTAGGGTTCCCTCCAGAGGTGAGGGGTGTTTCCCCAGTGGCCTGGATCAGCTGCTGCATGCAGAACTCGTGGAACCCGGGCTGCCACAGGTGTTTCTCATCCCCACAGTCAGGTCCTGCTGCTCAGCTCCAGGTGGATTCGTTTCCTTAGTCCACGTCTCTGGGCAGTTGATTCCACCTGGCTGGCCCCAGGTGCTGGGACTCAGCAGTGAGTGGTTAGGCCTGGCGCCTGGTCCTCAGGGGCTCTTGCTTCAGTGCATATACTTCCAACCAATTTAGACAATTTTGTGCACAGCTAGGAATAAAACACAGGCATCCCTTACAACCCACAAGGCCAAGGAATCATAGAACGCGCCTGTAACACCCTCAAGCATCAACTAGAAAAACAAAAAGGGGGAGAAGAGACCCTGGGGTGAACTGAAAGGGAACACCTGGCCATTGCTTTTTACCCTAAATTTTCTTTCCCTCGACACTCAGGGCCTCTCCGCGGCCAAACGCCATATGGGTGTGGGACCTCAAAGAGCTCATCCCCCGGTCCTTTGGAAGGACCTGGTGACGGGGCTTTGGAAAGGCCCAGACGTAGTCCTAATCTGGAAGAGAGGAGCAGTTTGTGTTTTCCCACAGGACCACGAGTCTCCTATTTGGGTCCTGGAATGCCTAGTGCGCCTCGGCCCACGGGCTGAGCGGACCGCAGACCAAAACTATGAGGAGTCTTGTCACCCTGTTGCTGATGACATTGGGAGCCCTCGGTCACCTCCGATGGGTGTGGGTAAGAGAGCCTCCAGTCCTCCAGGCAGTGGGGAATGATGCACCTTTCTTTCCCTCTATTTTCTCTTACTCTGGTCGTGTCTAAGAAAAGCCAGGCGCCCCGGTAGACCACCCTTCTTTTTCCTTTGTTGGAACGGGTCTGTCCTATTGGAAGGAATCCTTAACTGTTCTGCTGAGAATTGTTGCCTCAGTGCCTGCTGGATTTACTCGACAAATGCAGTCCTTGTCCGCATCCCTGCTTGGCTGCCAGTCCCCGTTGAAGCACCAGAAATAGCGATGTATCCGTACGTGCGCCATAAAAGAGACTTTGGGATAACCGCCGTTGTTGTTGTTGCCATCAGCACAGCTGTCACCGCTGCGGCAGCCATGGGGTTCGAGATTGCTCAAACAGCACTGACTGCAGCCACGGTGGACTGTGACACCGAAAAAACTGCGATAGCTTTAAGTACAGTGCAGGACTTTAGTATACACTTGCAAACAGGCATTTTGAACCTCAATCAACAAACGGCACTGCTACAAGAACAGATGGACATGCTATGGGCACGTTTCCACTATTCCTGTGATGTGACCTACCCTCACGCCTGTGTTACTCACGTGCATGTACAAACTTGTCTCGGGCCACTAGAGCCTTACAACAGATCATCAATGGGCCTTGGAATTGACAGTTTTACAACCTCACCAAGCAGCTGCGCGATGATGTCTGTAGCATTAATGAGACACGGGTCCCCACAATGCCTGGGTCCTCCATTTTTGTTACCTTGGGTCAGATGTTTCAGACCTGGGCCAGGACGATCTCACTGGGCTTTTTGCTACTTTTGGGAGCCATGGCTATGGCATTGGCCCTGCTTAAGCCAGCGCCAGCAAACGCGCCACCTGGCCTTCGCTGTGCGAGCACTTGAAGCTGGCCAGTCCCCCCATGTATGGCTCAGCATGCTGGACCGGTAGTCAGAGACGGGTACTGATACCTCTTTGACATGACCAACCTAAGACAGGCTTGGGAGTTCATCTTCAGTAAGTCTCCCTTTGCCAAAGACGGGTAAGGCGTGCTCAAGAGGGGTACAACCTAAGACAGGCATGGTCCCTATGAGTCTCTTAGAAAAACAAAAAGGGGGAGATGTGGCGAGCCGTGAAGGCTGCTCCCCAAAGATGGCGGCTAGCAGTAAGCCAGAGACTGCTGCTTAATACAAACCAGCTGATTGCAGGCCTTGATTGATATCACCTGTGCTCGGTGGGCGGGCCCCCATGGATCGCCCGAGCTCAGTGGGAGGGGCCTAGAGAGGAGAATGTATATAAGCACCCGATGGGTGGTGGTGGGGGGTGGTGGTAATGGTAATAATAAAGTTCAAATTTGCACTCCATGGTTGCGGCTCTCTCTGCGGGATCAGCGAGGGTCGCGACCGTGGTAAATACAAGAGAAGGAGGTGGGAAGGGGCCATGCAGAGAAATCCTCTTTCTCTTCTCCAAGAAACTGAGTTGTTTCCAGAACAGCAAATCTAGAGCTATCCCAGGTGGTCGAGTAGCTGCACCTGCCAAGCACCAGCTGTGTATCTTTGAGGTTGGTGGTGACATGGTGGGCAGGGCAGTGACTCACTGTGGCTCTCCACCTCCCCCACCACACTTATCTCTTCATTAACTCTTGCTGCCTTGGGACTCTGCTTCCAAGTGAAGCAGTCCCTGTCCAATTTCTCTTTTCACCAGAACTAGGCTGAGACATTTCATTATCTCTCAGATCCATGTAGGATGGGGTTATTGTGGCGGTACAGTAAAACTCAGACTTTTCTAGCCAGTAGCACATTGATCCTCCCCTTCTTGTTCGTGGCAATTGGTGGAACAAGGATGTCACAGGTCTGAATGACACGGGTATGATACATTTTGACTGACAGCCTGCCTGTTATGAAAAAGTTAGAACAGGGCCTTGAATACTATACATGCATGTTTATTTTCCCAACACTGAAAGCTCCACCTGCCCCTTCTGCTGTGGTCTCAGGCTTTGACTTCCTGTTTGCCTACTGCTGAGGATTGGTGCTGTCCAACCAAACATCCAAGGCAAAGGCAGTGATTGTAGAGGCCCCACCAATCTGCTGGATGAAATTGTATTCCAGCCAAAACACACAACCTTTAGATCAAGAGTAATAAGTTTATCTTTCTGGAGAGGTTGTTGGGATTGTTATTTAGGCTACTGGAAAACATGCAAGAGGAAAGTAAACTCACATATCCTGGAGTAGAAGGAATGAGTTCGATTCTGGGGTCAGCAGCAGATCTTTTAGCAGCTGGGCAGGAGCCAGAGGAAGAGTGGAAGATTTTGCCTAGGCATTCCTGAATTCCATCCCCATCCAGGGTGGAACATGCAGTCAGCAAGTGTCAACTTCTATTCCTACAAGTTGGGTTACATAAGCCACGTTACAAAAGAGTGGTACAGGCAGAGGGAGGTCACTACCTTCTTTCTGAACTTTTTCAATATTAAAATAGATTTTTGTTTATCTACATGCTGAGGATGGGAGCCTTTGCTGAATTCATGTAGCCAGGCAGTCTCCCTTGTTACCCAGATGACCCACTCATTTAGGTTCTGATAGTTTCTGGTCATTTTGTATTTCTGAGCTTGGCTTCCCTCATTTGTAAAGTGGAGACCCTGTACCAGGGGACTGGGATAAACAAGCATTTTGCTATGTGAGGCTGGGTTGTGAACCTAATACTCATTTGTTTTCAGCAAATGCACACAGCTCCTGGCTGTACTCAGCCTACCTGATGGAATTGAGCAAGCTCAGAAAGGCCACCTTTGTGTCACTTTTAATATTTCACACGCTGAAAGAAGCAAGCACAATGAGTAGGAAGATGATAAGGACAAAGGGAGCCTTGTTCAAACCCATCTTTTTCATTTACCAGCTGTGGAAACTTTGTGAACTGTTTATTGTTGCAGTGGTTAGTTTTCTAATTGGATAAAGAAGAAGAAGAACCACTTTGCGCTATGTTGGATAAATAGAAGTAATGTTTATAAGATGCCTGGCACTTAGTAGGCACTCAGCGGATGGTAGTTATTAGAATGATTTTGAAGACACGCTCAAGTGCTTTCAGGACAGCAGTTAATAGGTACAGCACATCTTCAGCCATTCTGTCCATATCTAACAGCATGGTTTCCAACACATTTACTTCTTTGAAAATAAAAATAATATTCAAACTGAGATTATTTTTCTCTCCCTCATGTGGTTTCTCATAGTTCTACATGTGTGGCTTGGTTTTTGGATTCCACTTAGCTGTTATGCAACATCCTGATGTTCTAAAGATGCCGTGTTGGAAAGAGAGGTACATTTAAAACAGACACAAGTACCACAGAGTCAGGCCCATGGTGGTGGCAGGAGATGAACTTGACCAGATGTTTCCCAGCCTCCCACAGGCTGTGACTCACAGGTGGCTCCTGGTGCAGCATGCAGTGGCTCAGGGGACATCTGTTCTCCCAGCCAAGTTCTCCATCATAGTTAGGTCAGAGCCCTGGCACAGCCCCAGATTTATGAGCTCCTGGCAAGAGTGAGTGCAGATGGAGAAAGTTTCAACTTTAACTTTTGAGAGAGAATCAGGAATTACCTTGAGGAATTGTCTCCACCATGACTTATTATACAGTTCTATACTTCTGAACCCTTTCTTTTGTGAGTCTCCCTGTGCATCTGACTTTTCCCCCTTTGTCCTCTGCCTGTTCCTCTCTACAATCTATAATTATGCCTGCAGGCTGGACCTTTTTGCTCGGTATGCTCTGCTCTTGATATGTGTTAGAAGTTTCTTCCTCTGTCTGTCATTCTGGATAGATCTGAAGTTCCATGTGGTCACACACATTCCCTTTTGAATGCATAATTTAGAAAGCCTGAAAACTAAAGTTGTTCAGCCTTTTCTCCCTTGGTGTTCTTGACCATGGGCTTTGTACCACATGAATTGCATTTCTTGGGTGTGTCTTGCAAAACTGATGAAATGTTTTGGTATTAAACAAGATGTCTTGCCATGCATTTCTTTCCTCATGGTCAGAAAAAAGAAATGAAGCAAAGAAAAAAAATGGTTAATGTGAGTTACTCGTCTTTCACAAAAATATTCTAAATAGTATGTGGAGTGAAAAAAGGCCCAGACTGAGTAGAAGCAACTCATTTTCTACCACTTTCAGATACACCCTCTAGAAATGGTCCTATTCGACTGCTACCCTTTTGGTGTGACTCCTAACCCTCTGTTTTAGCCAACAGCTGCTGGCAATTTAGCAATGATTCTTGCCTTTAATTAGTCAAGTGGAGTCCACATGCAGGGAGTCTGTATTTACTGTGTTGAAACTTTGACAAAAGCATACATGGAGGCAAGCATGCACAAAAAAATCTAATTTCTTTTCAACACCATTCAAATAGTATCAGAAAACTGCATACTAAAAACATGCATCTGTTTATGTGGACAATGTGTGTATGTCATTTTTAAAAAGAGAAGTATCCTATGGTTAGTGGAACAAACACAACAGGACAGTAAGCCCAAGACAGAATAATATGTTTAGGGAAGGACAACAAAGTTCATAAAGTGACTTGAAATAACCCAGATTTGTTAGAGAATGAGAACCATCCATGAAGGAAAAAGAGGTTCCCCATTGCATCCCAACATAAGCAGAAACGTAGCAGAAAACATATCTTGTTCTGGGAGTGCTACTAATAAGGGACAGTTTTGCAGAGAGAAGATGAAGGATAGTGGGGGCGGGGAGGGCTACAACCCCAGCTTCTGATGTGCTCTAGGGCTGTTGAAACATGAGAGAATGAACACACTCAACTGAAAGGCTGCTGAAGGTGGGCGAATCTGTCACATGTATACACATGCCTATTCACATGTACCATATTCTTACCATTTTATCAAATTTGTGGCTTTTAAAAAAAATTTCCATGATCTCCAAACATTAGCAAAGCCTGGAGAGTCCTTTCTGCCATGGCAATTTGACTGTATAATAGCTGAAGTATAACAAACTGGAAATGAGAAGAGATATAACACAGGACACTTTCTGAACAAGGGATATATTTCTGTGTTGTAGATGTGAACTTATATATTTGAAAACCCTGGACTAAATTAAAGCAGGCAGTCAGGAATTGGTGGGGTTACGTAGCAGCCTTTTAGATTGCCGGAGTTTAACAGTGTAATCTGTGGTCACTAATGTCAAACAGTGCTAATATCAGGCCCCTTCTGAGATATCTCCTTTTGGCAAGGAGTCAAAGTAGACAAATGGGTCAGAGTCCCGCCAGGAGGTTTGGGGTACAGCCAGCACTGGGGGTTCAGGGCTGGGGTTTTTGTGTTTTTCTTTTGCTTCATTCATTATTTCTCCTTAGAAACGCCTCTGTGGACAGCATTCTTACCCAGCAGTTTCTGTGCCATGGAAGGAAGCTTCCACGAACGGAATAATCAGCCTTGCAGGCGGTGGCCTGAGCACCTGCACCGAGCCCTGGCCTGGCTCTGTGAGGATCAGCCTCAGCCCGGCCCGCTTCCTCTTGGCCAGGGCTGCCCTCACCCGCTGGCACAGAGGGTGTGCTGGGGTTTGGTAGAAAGGCAGAGGGCAGGCAGACTTCGCTTACACAGGGATGCAGCTCCTAATGTACTGGCCGCTGGGAGTGTGTGCAGGCTTCTCCCATGAAGAGTAATGGGGCTGTCTCGCCCAGTGAGCTGCGGGAACACGGAGAGGTTGGCGTGCTGGCTGCAGCCACAATTGGAGCCAACAGTATGTGGAAAGAAGCAATTTTGTGTGCAAGACTAACAGCTATTTCTTAAAGAATGTTCCCGAGAGCATAACCAAACATTTAGTCCAAACAGGGAGCAAAGTTATCGCCTGAAGCCCCCAGGCAGGCTAGGATGTCTCGCAAGTGGTTATTAAGTGTGCTCAGTGCGTCTGGTCCCGACACTGCGTCGGAGGCAAGGACACCGGGAAAGAAGAGGATCCTTGCTTCCCTCCAGAAACTGTCCACGGAGAATGCCAGAGCCCAACACTCGGCTTCTGTTGTTATAGAGAACTTGGACCCCATCGTAAGAAGTGGGGGGCGGTTTGTCAGCTGATGGCTGGGGCCTGGGAGTTCCTGAGCGGTACAGATTAGATGCCGGATCTGAAGGAAGTTCAGGATTGATTCAGGTGGAACAAGGGAAGGTCACAGGACAATGAATGGATTTTGCATTCTTCCTGCCCAGTTCTGTTTTGGCTGTAATTGCAAACCAGTAGTGTTCAGATTTGTTTTCTAAGTGACGGCTCAGAGTGTCTTTCATCAAAATACGAAGGGAAGTGTGAAAACACAGGGAGCTGCGTGGGTGTTCCTAGAGAATACGTTTCCCTCATATCAGAAAGCAGGAACAAACATGGAACGGTACTGGGGGAGGGGCAGAGGAAGAGGCGAAAGGGAAGGAGGGGAGGCAAGGGGTGCACAGAGATGGAGGGAGGGAAGAGTAGAAGTTTGGGACAGGGAATTACTGCAGGAAGGAGAAGGACGTCTGAGAGAAGTCGAGATACTTGCTCACAGAAGACTCAGGGAGACCTCGCTCCAGGGCTGAGCAGTCAACGGCTGAGAGGGCAGCAGTGCGCAGCCGGGAGAGGGAGGGGAGCCGGGCCGAGGCCCTTCACCTTCGCACTGGCTGTCACATGTCCCGTGTTGAGATTGTCTATAGTTATTGTATTATTTAGAATTTTTAAAAGTTACTTTTACTGCTCTGTTCAGTGGCACTTTTTCCTACTCAGAACACATGTGAACAAGCTTAAGGTCAAGAGTTTCTGTTTTCTGTCCAGGGAATTTGCATGTCTAGGCCTCCGTGAAAGCCGTGGCGCCTGTCATTGTCTCCCCAGCGTCCCGGGTCCTTCTCACCGCCCGGCATCTCGCGCCCCCCAGCCCCTTCCTGTAGTGCCACACCTCTCTGCTCTTCCCCAAGCCCATGGAGACTGTGCCTACCGGAGCCCTCGGCTTTCTTTCAGCACGTCCTCCTCTCCAGCACGAGCCCCGCCGTGTGAGCTCTGAGGCGGGAGCCGGGGTGGCAGCTGCATGTGACATACAGTCCCTGCTTGTCAGATGTCACTGTCTGGTCGAGGAACAGGGCAGGCGAATTGACAGCGTGAGTCTTGTTTTGCCACAGAGCAGCCAGGTTGTCTCCCGCGCGCTGGAGGGCCGCCCACGTCAGGCATCCGGATGGCCAGGACGGGCTTTGTGAAGAAGTGAGGGAGGCTAAGCTAGGAAGTCCGAGACAGCGGAGTGGGAGCCGGCCACCTGCATCAGTCGGGAGGGCCCCGTGCGCGTGACGCTTTAGGGGCTGCACATGGAACAGTGTTCTGAAGAATGGCGAGACAGAAGCTGCACCCGGGCACGGGTTTACGCTGGGGTGGGTCCTGTTCTCATTCACTCATCATTCAATTATTCATTTGATTATGGTTTAGAGTTTTTACCTGCAGGAAGCAAGAGACTGAGCAGTTTGTGTAAGGAAATAGACATTTTCAAAAGTTTATTAACAAAAAAGATCATCTGGAAGGGGTACCTAGGAGGTGGATGCAGAAAGGGAAACAGTATCTGACTAATGTCCTGAGGAGCGCTGTCCTCACGCCCTCATTTTTCCGGATCTCACTGCAGACGCAGCCACGGTGACCATGGGAAACTGAGTATCTAGTTAACTGGGTTCTTTCTTTGACTAAAAATGTAAATGTAGGGAAGATGATGGGGTATTCAGCAGTGAGGAAATGAGTCAGGGAGTGAGTAGAATCAAGCTAGATGGTTGAGCAATTTCTTTAAATGATATATGAAAGGAGAATCTCAAAAAAGGAGTGGGTTTGACTCGACTTGATATTCAGAACTTATAAAAATGCCGGGCAGTGTGGAGTCAGCAGAGCATTCTTGCATTAGGGGTCATAATCTAGTTGAGTTTCTACAAAGTAACTCCAACCAAGAAATGAAAAATGAGGGCGTTCGATTTCTGCAGAATCAATTTTTGAAAAAAAACTGTAGTGAATAATGGATGCAATAGAATGGAATAAGTGAATAATATGGTGGGAAGGAATTAGGAGCAAAACTGGAAAAGAAAGTACTTGGAGATAATCTGATCCATGCAAAGGGTTATAAACTACAACTTAGCAATCAAGATTTTTGGGCCAGGGGAGAGAATAAGAAAAATTTAAAAAGTAATTTAAGATGAAAAAAAAGATAGGGAAATGTGAAATATTAAACACTTGGGCCATGCAATATTAAAAATAGAGAGCAAAATTAAAATAATTTATAAAATTTGACAGTTTCTACTTTAAAACAAAATAACGTTCCCTTAGCCTTTGTCCCAAAGGAGTGTCACCGCATGGTAGCCCTTTTTCAAAGCCCTCGGAGGCACGGAGGACTGCGGCCCTGCGTCTTCCTCCCTCGGGCTCCCAGCTAACCCTCTCCTTGTACCCTGTGCTGCAGTTGCAGTGTGAGATTTGTTAGCTGTATTTCAGGTACTGCCCTGGGCTTGGGGGGTTCTGGGGCACGCAGCAGTGGTGACGACAGAAAAGCCGAGGTTTTGGAGAAGGGGCTGATGATGTGCATGACTGGCGAGTTCGCTCCACGGAGAGAGGAGCATCTTCTGTAGTCTGTGCGTTAGGGCCGGTGAGATCTGCTACCTCCTCACCTTCTCTGCTCAGGTGTTTCCTTCAGCTCAGGGGTCCTTGAAACGTGGTTCCTGCAGCAGCCTCAGTATTACTTTCAAGCACCGCCCCAGACTTACAGAATCAGAAACCATTCCCAGGTGAGGCTTGGGTCTCTGTGTTTGGATGACCCATCCGTTAATTCCGATATACAGTCAAGTTTGAGAACTTGTCTCCTGGGCAGGTGTGTTCGAATCCAATTCTTCATTCTTCCAGTCACCAAAAACAGGCAAGAGACCCTGTCAAGGACACCTCTTCCAATCTGTGGATTGAGCACGACTTCACTGTCCTCCCCGCTCTGTCATTTGTTATTCATTCTCTCATTTATTTTCTATTAGCCTTGCCAAACCTGTTTATTTTTTCCAAATTCTATGTCCTTTTTTCATTTTTTGTATATTTTTAAACTGAATTCTTTACTGGTACATTTTATATACAGCTCACAATCACACACAGCATTGGGGAATTTGTACCAGTGTGTGACACAGGTCAATTCTCAGTTTCTTCTTTCATTTTGAAGCTTCACAGTTCATCTCACCCATTTGTGGGATTCTCTCAGGTGAATTTCAAGTCTTTGTCTCTATTCTTGGGTTCTTTTCTAAGTCCAGACCCATGACTTATACTTCTTGCTGGATGTGTGATCCAAACCCAGCTCAGTGTCCCCAGAATAAAGCTGGTGATCGCCTTCCAACCCTGTTCCCATGTAGTGAATGAGGTATGTCTCCGCTCAGTACGCCAAGTGAGGAAACCTGGCTTCTTGCTTGTGTCTCTTCTCTCTCCAGGCAGTCCTCTGGCTGGACGATTCTCCCTTAACAGATCCCCGGATCTGGCTTTTGGTTTTGTTCCCCAATTAGATTACAGGCTCCTTGAGGGACAAGCATGCTCTTATTCCCCTAAAATTTCTACACTCAGCTCACTGCTGTACATATTGTAAGTGCTTCAAAGTGTTAAGTGAGTATATAGAGAAATTATGGGGAATAAAAAGGTAACAATCATTATTCTCCTAGAGAGAGAAGAGAAATAGCAGATACTTTGAAGGTAAGTTAAAATAATTTATTGACAGCCAAAGTAACTGTTAAAATTCTGGCTGAATTATTAGCCCCAGAGAAGCAAGAGGCTGGGGACCTGAAGGCTTATCAAATAATGAATCAAAGGATGGTCCCTGTAGCCTTCTGTTAAGAGGCAGAGATATTTCGAGATCTCAAGTATCAAGTGCTGCAATCTTTTATGAGACTAGAAAATCACTGTCTCATAAATTTCCCCCTTCTCATTGTTCCAAAGGCTTAATTTAGGATGAGTCACTCCATAAATCTAAGCAAGATGACTAATGATTATAATAACAATATCATAAATTATATAGCACTTTTCTTCCAAAGGAAAACTGTAGCTAGTTTATCCCCACAATATTCCTCATTGGTTGCCAGGGCCAAAGATTTTTATCTGTGCTTTGCGGATGTCTGGGTATGGGAACGTGCCTATGCATTTGTCCTCACCGCCACCCGAACTGGCAGTGGGAGCTAACTTCCACGGGGCTTCCTAGTCCCTTCGCGTGTGAGTCTCTGGGATTTCCGTTTATTCTGTTTGTCACATCACATTCCTAATCTTATTTGAGAACATTTCATAATTTATCTACTGTCTATCACATTGCTGTGGAAATTCAGAGAACTTAAAGAGGAATTAAAAAGGTAGAAAATCATGAAAAATTAATTTTTGATCTATTTCCTGATAATTTTAATGATAGTTAAATTATCTCAGTGGATATTTATAGTTACTATAACTTTGGATATTCTTTTAGATATACTATTTATTTCAAATTGTAGAGCTTGTTCTCTTGCACTGACAACTGCAGTAAAGCAGGAAGTATGGACTTTTAAAGTGTGACTTTAATCAGTATTTATAAAATTGAATGAGATGGCTATTTAAGTACATATTTATTAAATAACTTGGCTAAGGCCTTAGGGTCAGTGATACTTTGATCAAGTGTTTGGTCACAGAATACCTCTGTCTCTCTCTCTCTCTTTCCTGTTACTGGGGATTGGTACATTTTTTGATACAGGATCTTGTACTTTCCAGGCAGGTGAGGCACCACTGAGCTAAATCCCCAGCCCACATGTGTCTCTTAATAATAAGTTTATTATTTGGCTCATAAATCCATTGCATGAAAATATAAATATAACCAGAATATTTTCTCTAGTAGATTCTATATGTGAAATGATCTATGCACTATTAAGAATATGATGGCAGAAAATAATACTTTAGATTTAAAAATTATTAGTTTATGAGTCAAATTGTGTTGTGTGTATTATTTAAAATTACTTTATAGGATGGTAGAAAAAAGCACATTTTTTTGACTTTTCGAGATAGGGTCTCACTATGCTTTCAAGCTGAATTTGAACTCACTATGTAGCCAAGGCTGACCTGGAACTAGCAGTGATCTTCCTATCTCAAAGAGAACTAATACTTTTGCCATTTATTCATAGATGGAGTTGCTGATTATTTTCATTGGTCCATTCATTTATTTCACAGATATGTGTCAATTGCTAGCAGCATGCCAAAAACTGTGCTGAGTGCTGGATGTGTAGTAATGAACAAATCAAATGGAACTCTTGGCCTTGTAGAGCTCAGACTATAAAAAGAGATAAGGAGAAAGAAAAATTCATGGTAAAAACAAAAAAGTGGAAACAAAACTTATGTATATAGGGGGTAGGGATTGCAGGGAGGGCAGGGAAATGGGGAAAATGAGAATCAAGATACTTCATACAGGTACAATTTCTCAATGATGAATGTGATCATGATGTGTACTGAAAATGTACCAATAAACTCAATAAGAAAAAAATTTAAAAGAAATAGAAGTGTGAAACAAAGAGACACCCAAAGGGATGCATGCTTGCAGATTTTGAGAAGTGTTATGAAGTGAAAGAGTAGAAAGAGGTTTCTGTGTGGCTTACAGTAAGAAGTGGAAGAGGGTTCTTCGAGAAAGAGGTCTTTGCTGCGAGACTGAAGGGGAAGAGTTGGCTTGAGCAGCATTATAGGGATTATCGTGGCACTTTGGTGGCATTAGGACTCCCGTCGGTAGGACCAGACTCTGAACGACCAGAGTGCACAGCAGGGAGCAAGGCCCAGGGGAGACAGTTTGCAAAATGAGTCAGGGATGAGTTTGCAAAATGAGTACGGGTGTGGTGGCTCATGCCTGTAATCCCAGCACTCAGGAGGCAGAGGCAGGAGGATTGCTGAGTTCGAGGCTTGCCTGGGCTACATAGTGAGCTCAGGGCCAGCCTGAACTACAAAGTGAGACCCTGTCTCAAAAAAAAAAAAATATGAGTCAGGGAAAGGAAGAGGAAAGAGCCCCTTTCCACATGGAGCATGAGCTTATTGTCCATATTAAAGATTTGAGGTATCATTTTACATACAAGGGAAAACTATCTAGGGTTTAAAGCAGGGGAGTAAAGAGAATCAAATTTTTATTGTAAAGAGACCACGGTGGTTCTTGGTGGGGCCAGAGGTCGAAGAGGTATTAGACTGAATGAATTAGGAAGCTTGTGAGTGAGCTTAGGTGAATCAGTGGTGGTCACTGCGGAAGTGGACTGATGTAAAATATAACCTAGAGTCAGATGGGGAGGACTGAGTGGTGGACAGGATGGAGCCAAAATAGGGTCCAGAGTTACTGAGTCTCTGACTGGGAGCCAGAGGCATCTTGTACAATCTGACCCAACTCCCCAGTTTTGGAGAGGTAGGGACTTCCTCACACAAACAGTTGTTTTACTAGAACTGAAGACATGAGTTTTGCTAAGTTTGAGCCAACAGGACTAACGAGGTCTACTTGTATTCAGTTCCCCCCTCTGAGACAAAATACTCAGAATGACTATTATGAGAAACTCACCATTTATTTTATAAACATTTGCAATTTCTGTACAGACTGGAAAAACCTTCCGATTTCATTTCCTGTGTATTTAAGTGACCCACTGGTGGGAGAGCCACTCCCACTTGCTTGATTTCACAATCTAAGGTTGAGTAGCCCACACTTCTTCGTGCTCAATGTCAGACATCCTATTTTATTTGGGAATATAACTGTGGCCTTTCCTTAAATAGAAGATAAATAACTTTGTTCTTTAAGTGAATCCCTGCCAGTGTTTTATTTTTTCATTTTTTACTGATGCAAAAAAAAAAAAAAAATGGCTGCCACAAAATGAGCTGCAGTTCTGAGTTTGGATCGATGTGGTGTATTCTATAAAAGTTCGATTATAGAAAGAAATTTTTATCATTCTCTTGGGAGAATAAGGGTTATAGTCAATGATAATGATCATAGTTATGTTTTAGTAATGATAGCTAATACAGAGCCATTTCCTGCATACCAGTAATTGTACCAGAACTGTTAACATGTATTGTTTGCCCAGAGCTAGATAGCTAATGGTGACAGGGCTGAAATTTAAGTCCGAGTTTGTTCAGTTTTAAGTTCAAATTCGAGCCATTCTCCTCTGTTTGTTTCTTTCTTTCTTTATTTAATAGATGTCAAGCTATTTTCTTCCAGGGTCTTAGACTTTCCAGTTATTGTGACAAAATACCCACTACCTGGAACTTAAAGGAGGGAAACGGTGTTCTGAGTCATGTTTTTCAGTCCATGGTCAGCTGGCTCCGAGGCAGAAACAAGATGGCAGAGGGGCACGGCAGAGGAATAGATCACCATGCCAAGAGAACCAGGAACAGAGAGAAGGGAGGAAGTTGGGACCAGCCACACCCATCCAGGTCGTGCTCCTAGTGATGCATTTCTGACCAGGTCCCACCTGCTAAGATCACATTCAGCTCATGAACTCATTGTTGGGTGAGTGCACTGATGAAATAGCACCTTCCCCACATGGGAAAATTTGGGGAGCTATTTTAGCTCTAAACCATAATGGCCAGACTCTTCCAGATCTTGGGGATATAACATTGAACAAAACAAACATTCTTGCTTTCATAACTTATATTCTGTTTTGAGGTAGGCAGAATAAGATAATAAAACATTAGAAATAAATGCGTGGTGTGCTAGAAAGTGATACGTGCCATGGAGAGAAAGAAATCTTGGTTAGAGGGAGATTTGCTTTGCACATAGAGAGCAAGTGTTACTGGGCAAGAATCATGGGAGCCAAGATTTCAGGACGAGGAAAGATTGGGGTCTGAGGCTACGGAGGGGAAAAGCATTCCAGGAAGAAGGAAGGGCGAGGACGGCTCCCTCTCTGCTGGCTGACACACATGGGCAAGGACAGGGAGGGAGGCGGCTGTGGTGGGACTGGGGCCAGGAAGAAGCAGAGAGCCAGGTCATCCTGCAGGGCTCCTCAAAGCAAGGTGAGGCTTTCCTACTTATTTATAATTTATAATTTAATTTCTTCATCGTTCTCTTATTAACACGTGAGGCATGCAGCTGTAGCTGGTACGTGAGAATGCTCCCTGTCACAGGTTCGTGCGGGAGGCCTCACTCACACTGGGACCCGATGCCTCAGAGAAGGCACAGGAGGCAGGGCTGCTGCTCTCGCGGCACGGCTGCCCCTCGGAGGAAGCAGTGCTGAGGCCTCCAGTCAGTCTGTGGCTTACACTTTGGTGACCCAGAATGGTTTGGGCTTCACTCAGCTTTGCCACTAGTTTCTAAATCCGTCTTCGGAGTGCTTTGGAGCAGCGATGGTGAGACTTGAACATGTGCACTTACTACCTCGGAGATGGGTTCAAATACAGGTTCTGATTTGGTTGATCTGAGGAGGGTCAGGGCCCTGCCTTCCTGAAAAGTTTTTTGTTGAAGTCAGGGGAGCTAGCCCTGGTGCCAGACGTCGGGCAGTGGGGTGTCGGAGTGAGTTGGCAGAGGACCTTCCCGTCCATTGTCATCGCATTTTCGTTTGGGTCTTCATGGAGACACTGAGCTAATTGGTTCAGATATTACCGTCTTCATTTACAAATGAAGAAACCAAATCTCCAGGGTGAAATGACCGGGTCATATGGTCAAATCACAGAGCTCAGACTTGAATTTAGTTCCTTGGCTGTGAGACAACAGCTTCCCTGATGGATTTTAAACTCTCGTACATAAAAAGCACATGCTAATTAGCGTTTTTGGCTGGTGCACGTGTCCACACACGCGCGCGCGCACACACACACTCACACTCACACACATACACACGCCCGCGCGCGCGGGGCTGCAGGGGGCAGGGTTGGGGAGGCTGGTGAAACTCCCCCAAGCTGCAGCTGCCCGGAGGCCAGCCTTGGCAAGAGTCTCTGGAAATGATCCAAGCATCACAACAGGCCCTGGAAACGTGCCTGTCCTGCGAGCGCTTCTGGCCCCACCTTGGATGTCAACGCGTTCTTCACATTTGCTTTGCGTGTGAGCTCAGACTGCATTTCATCCACCTCCGGGGCAATCTGGTCCTGCGCTCTCACCCAAGTCAGGCTGCAAAAGATCGTTCTTCTCACCCAAGGAGAGCGCTGTTCTCAGAGAGGAAGCCCAGTGCTTCCTACTGAGCCCCAGCTTTCTGGGAAAAGCAGAAATCTCTGAAGTGTTTCCAACCAAATCCTCGGAGAGGTAAACATATTTTTCAGCCGCAGGATTCCAGGTTAAAGAAGTGTGTCCCCCACTTGTTTACAAAGCAGCGCAGCAGCTGTTAGGGGGCCTCCGCCCCCACTGGACAGACAGAGGCGTGTGGAAGATGCTCCGAGCGCAGTCCGCTCCGCGGCGCCCCTCGGGGAGGAGGAGCTCGTCCTCAGCGGCAGCCAGCAGCGCGGGCAGCTCGGCCGCGGGACGGCAGACAGACACGCCTGGCTTCTCCGATTCCGTTTCGGCGGCTCTTTTATTAACATCTAACAAAATCAAGCTGCCTCTCAACGTTTTCTATAGATGACGGGTGAGGAAAAGCTCTTACCTGCAGCCCTCACACTCCCACGCCCTGCTTCCTGTGCCGGAGTAAGAAGACAGGGTTTGGATCCAGGCATTAGTTTCATGGGTCTGTCCTGAGAAGGGACTATTAATCCCTTCCGTCTGTCCACGCTTCGAGGTCCGATTCCGTCCTGCGCCCTCTGCGAGGTCTCCCTTGGACACACCGGTCGTGGCAATGTGACTGCTCACTCTGTAATTCTAACCAGTGCACGTTTTTACTGCTCATCGTTTATCCTGCACTGCTTTCTGTGGTTAAGAATAAGGGCTGGGAGTGGTGGTTCATACCTGTAATCCCAGCACTCAGGAGGCAGAGGCAGGAGGATTGCCTGGAGTTTGAGGCTTGCCTGGGGGTACAGAGTGAGCTCAGAATTATCCTGAGCTACAAAGCGAGACCCTGTTAAAAAAAAAAAAAGATAACAATAGCTGACACTTATAAGTTTATCTATAGATTAGTATTTTTAGCCTTATTTTAAAATGAAAGAATTGAGCCAGGCGTGGTGGATCACGCCTGTAATCCCAGCACTTGGGGGGCAGAGGCAGGAGGATTGCTGAGTTCAAGGCTTGCCTGGGCTACATAGTGAGCTCAGGGTCAGCCTGAACTACAAAGCAAGATCCTGTTTCAAAAAAAATCGAGACAGAGTGAAATAGTTTGCCCATTATCATGCAGCTCAAAAGCCCTATGCTATACCTGAACAAGGAATGTTTGAACCCTTCTGATTTTTCAACTATGCAACAATAATGCCTCTTCCACTATACCAGGATAGTCATCATTGAACAGCCTTTAATCAATAGCAATATTTAATGAATATCTACATATGATTCTAGGCCAGGCCTCTCTTGAAACTGACATGCCCAAATTCAAGATTGTGGGCACTAAGAACTATATAAGCTATCACCTACCTGGGGTCATGTGTGTGCCCTCAGTAATAAAGTTGGTCTAGGAAACCAACATAAGAGGGTAGAGAGAGTGATATGTCTAAAGACAGAACCCCTGAATTTATTTGGTCTTTATTTCTAGAATTTTCAGTCATAAAAACAAACATATTCCCTACTTTTGCTTATGATACTTTTGTTTGATTTTATTCTTGTAATCAAACGAGTCCTTATGATGTAATTCATTTAAAAAGCAAATGAAAACTAACACTTAAATTGAGTCTTCTTCCTCGAGATAACAGATTTGTTTGCCCAGTAGTACTTTGCTTTTTTGTATAGACCAGTGTGGCCCAAAAGATCTTTTCGTGATGATGAGAATTTCTAGAAATGGTGTAGGAATGCAGTGTCCAACTCGAGTAACCATTAGCTACAGGTGCTATTAGGTATTTTGAATGTAGCTAGTATGACTGAGAAATTGGGTTTTCAATTTGATTTACATTTAAATAATTTAAACAGATAAATGTGACTGTTGGCTATCATATTGAGCAGCATAAAAAAACCCATCTTTTTACTTCATAAGCAAATATAGACCAAACAACCTTATGACTCTGATGTAGTAGATAGCATGAATTACAGCTTATTCGCTTTTTGTTTGGTATGTCACCAGGAGTTCTTCCTATCTTTGATTCCAAAGCCCATGGGTTTTCTGAATATGAGACTTAGAAAGGTTAATAAGTTGCTGAGGTCTGCTAACAGCAAATACCTTATTGGATCTGTTAGTATAACATCATTTAAGAGAAAGGCTTTTCACCTTATAAACATGGCTCTTCCACTCTGGTCTGTCTTTCCTGTGTGAGACTTGGTGTGAAAAAGGCCTGGGGACCTCATTATGACTTGAACTCCTCATGGCGTAGGTCATGCTGACACTTTTAGTAAAAATGTAGAAAAACAGACACAGAAATATCCGAGTATGCTCCTATTTGTCTTAAATTCTTCATCTAAGTTTGCAGAAAAAAGGCAGAGACAAGTCATAAGATACTAATTTAACTGAAATTTACCTAATCATCAAGAGCCTTCTGAATCAGGTAGAATGAATTTAAATTCTGATTTCATCAATTAGCAGATGTCAGACACCAAAGGCTTATGCTTTTAAAATAATGAATTGTTGAAGTTGGAAAATAGGAATAAGTAGTGTCTATGTCATGGTATCTTAGTGGGTAGGTAGCGAGTGAGGTTAGATGTGTAAAAAGTTCGCAGAGTGCCCAGCACACATCACTATGGATACCCAGGGGTTGATACTGTGAGCGATCCAGAGCCCCAGCTGTGCTGACGGTTCTGCAGCAGCTTTGCACACTGCGAGTCCTCAGTAGCCCGCAGCAAGATTTCAGTGTGGCATTTGGCTGAATGTGTGAATGACATTTCTCTCCACGCATTACCCAGTCTCAAGTGAGGCAAATGGAGATCTCAGAGGTCAGAAAGAGGGGAGTCTGCTGGGCACCACTACTGCTTTTCACTATCTGGTAACTTTCTTCTTGTCTTTTAGGTATGTGAAGGATTCTGGCCAGTGGAGTTTGAAATACCTCTTGTGTTTTCATTCCTGAGGGGTGAAGTGCTAACTACCTTAACAAATTGAGCA
>PVIC010020584.1:0-29415 GCA_004025085.1 Thryonomys swinderianus
CATGTAGTGAAAGAGAAGGAAATTATTCAATATATTCAGATTTCCTCAAAATGGGTTTGTGCAGAAGAAATATTACTTTGCCTGCATTGTGTCCTCCTGGTTGAAATGATAAGGTTTGGCATTTTCTTTCAAACCTCATTTTAATTTCACACATCTGAAGAAAGGGTAACATTTCTAAAAAAAATAGCTTCTACATTGGTCAAGATGAGAAATACTTCTTAAATGTGCTTACTAAAAAGTAAGGTTACAAGCCCTCATTTTTTCAACTGATTCCTGGTATGCCTTTATGATTGTTAATAAAAACTCAGAAATTTGCTTCACTACTGTGAAGAAGGCAGCCTTTAAACTCAGTACTCTGAGAGACTGAGGCAGGAGGATTCAAATTTGAGCCCAGCCCAGGCAATTTAGTGACTTAAAATAAAAAATATAAAGGGCTGGGATCTAGCTCAGTGAAAAGGCCCTGGATTTGATTCCCTGTCCCCCAAAATAAATAAATAAACAAATTCCTTTCTTCTTTCAGAATTTTCCCTAGGAATATTTGACCTTCACAACCAAAATTACTTAAGTACATATATTTATCTCTTCTGGGCTTCAAGAGAACCTAATTTACACTGCAGTATTTCTAAATGGTGGCCCTTCAAGAACTTCATTTTTAAGAAAATTCTTTTTTTTTGTTGTTGTTGTTGTACTGGGGATTGAACTCTCAAGGCAGTCAGCACTGCCACTGAGCTAAATCCCCAGCCCTAAGGAAATTCTTCTTTAAAAGAGTAAAATACTTACAGGTAGATTATCCATCCAAAACAGTGAATTTCTGAACATCTACTGTATTAAGTTGTCATATCAACTCTAGAATATTTGGCTGCTAATTTTGGGGATATCAGATTAGACCCCTATATCAGACTGTGGAAAAACACAATAAAAGTTGAGATAAATTATGATAAAGTTAAAAATAAAACCATAAAAATTCACGTCAAAATTTAATAGGCTATTTGTGTTTTTCTTTACATCAAGTTCTTTTAGTATGAAACAGAAGTGAGTAAAATTAATAAAAATAATTGAAAACTTGACCACATAAAGTTTATATATCTACATAGTGAAAATAACATATATAAAGTTAAAATTATAAATGGAAAATATAGATGATTTGTAACATTCTTAGATTAAAGCTAGTGTAGGCGGTGTTTAAGTGCACAGGCTTAGGGATGAGTTGCATAGGTTCAAATTCTAGTTACTTCACGCAGCAGTCCTGATTTTAGACATGTTACAGCTTCTTTAGATCTCTAATGTCCTCATCTGTAAAATAAAGATAACAAATCTATTTTCCTGGTTAGAGCTATTATTATTACCCATATTGCATTAATTAAATCAGGTTGAAAAAGGCAATCAACTCACTAGATACACAACATCACTAAAAATCTATTCAACATGTTCCTCTTATTTTTCAGTCACTCTCCAGTACAAATTCAACATACAAAATTATGCCAGTTCATAACCTCTTCAAATGGGCTGTATTCTTGTATCCTTATTAATTTGGGGTTATCAGCTTGCCTGAATGAAGGGGTGCCCCGGTGCATGTGAAAGCATTACTTCTGGGTGTGTCTGTCAGGGTGTGTCCAGGAGAGGCCTACGTCTGAGTCAGTAGACTGAGGAAATCAGCGTGGGTGGTCGTTCAGTCAGTTGCAGGTGCAGACAAATAAAAAGGCCAAAGAAAGCCGCATCTGCTCCTTTTATCCTGGAGCCGGGACACTCATTTCTCCTGTCTGAGCATCAGAAATCTAACTGGGACTCTGGGACATGGGGACACGAATATCTTAGGCTTTCAGCCTTGGGCTGAGGGTCGTGTCACTGGCTTTCCTAGTTGTCCTGCCTTTGCACTTAGATCAAACCACCTTGGTTTCCTTGTTCTTCACCTTACAGATGATGCACAATGGAACTTCTTAGATTGTATAAGCACAGGATATTCTCACTTGAAATCTATCTCTGTCCATTTGTCCTAGTCATGTTCCTCATTACTGGGACACAATACCCAGCACTCACAATTTAAAGGAGATGTTTATTTTGGCTTACAGTTAACAGTCTCTGGTCAGCTAGCTTTATTGCAGAAAAGCATGACTAGGCACATCCTGGAAGGAAATCAGCTCACCTCATGGTCACTAAGAAGCAGAGAGAGAAAGGAAAGAGCTGGGAAGGGAGATATCCCTTACTGGGTGAACTTCCCAATAGCCCACATCTTCTGACCAGGTCCTACCTTCTAACGGTACATTTAGTGATACTCCCCCATGATCTAATTACACCCAACAGCTCTACCCAGGAACACAGGAGGGGTTAGCATACATGATGCCCTAGGTTCAATTCCTACCATGGTGAGTAAGAAAAAAAGTGTCTCTATTTAATCTCTGCAAGTAGAAATATCACCTCTATTTTAAACTTGAATTCAAACCTTGCCTTCTTGTTAGTGTTTTAATTAGCCAAAATGGTGGAATCTATCTTTCTCACTCTGAAATTCTAAAGAGTATATAATACTAGTTTTGCCATAAAATCAAATCTTACCTTGTCCTGTCAGTTTACTATGTATGTATATTTTTTAATTGAATTCTTTATTGGTACAATTTATATACATCTCAAAATCACATATAACATTGGGAAATTTGTACCAGTATATGCCACACTATGTATGTATATTTTATCTCCTACAGAAACTTGTGAATTTCCACATACAGGATCACATCCTCTAATATCTCAAAGCGTACAGCAGATACTCATGATAAATTTTATTTTTCCTCATTTTCCATATCATTGATCTAATGCAGGGGAACCAGCAAGAAGCTAGATGGTATTCCCACACCTATATTCTGTCCACCACCACTAGCGCCAATGCACTCCTCACTCAAGGGAAAGAAGCAAATATTTTCCAAATGATACTTCATTTAAACCTAATTATAACAATATAAGATATGATCTGAGCTGTGTCTTTAATGGTTTCAGTGTAGAATATAAACATAAGGGGATGGAAGAATTAAGGAAGTTACTGCAGTGATTAAGGAGAGAAGATGGTAACTTTGGCAAGATGACAGCAGAGAAGTTCAAAGGAAGGGATCAAGGGGAAGTAAAAATCATTAAGATGTGGTAGGTACATGTATGAACTCCCCAGATCAGTGGAATCATATGCACCACAACCATGTACTAGTAAAAAAAATTTAAATTTCAAAAGGTGTTCAAATTCTGGATCCATTTTGAAGGTAGATGTGATATATTTGCATGCAGACTACACATTGTGTAATCCTCGATTATGCCAGATTCTGAAATATCAGCTGTCTAATGACCTTGGAAAATAAGCAGTCCAGATCAGAGCAGGAGGATTTGTTTCACAGGAAGTGTTTCCAAATGAGAAGGACAGACTATCTCAGAGCTGGATGTTCAAAAATTATATTACTAGATATATAACAGATATAGTAGGTCATGTTTTAGAAAGGACATATAGAAAGGAAACTAATAAACCAAGAATTTGCTAATTCCAGGAAAATCTATAAGGATATGAGAAGAGGCATATAATACAGATTTTGGTTTTGTAAGGAATCATATTTTATGGTACGGTATATATAGAATGCAAAGACAGGCTAATTGACAGCAAAAACTTCTGCTATAATCTATGGGAAGGATAAAGGAAGGTGTAAAAATTACAAAGAACTAAATAATGATTTGCCATGACAGGAAATTAATAGATGAAATTTAAAATGTTCAAATCAAGAAAGAAGATCATAAGCATATTATGTAGGGACAGAGGCAAAAACTGAGAAAACTGCTAAAAATCATGAAAAACAAAGGCTCACAGGCACGGCTTCTCAAAATTTAATATCAGTAAGAACCACCAGTAATTTCTGACCCTCCCACTGACCATGTACCCTTTTCTACAAGTAGCATACTTCTGCAAGATGGCTGCTCTTAGCCAATTTTGAGGAGCAGTGTATCATAAGTTTATGTGAACCAAAATAATTGTGTGAAGTGGTGTTTAAGCTCACTGGTGACTCCTCGTGATTGAGAAGTCTTACCCTGATTTTTCTGGAGGTCTGGAATAACTATTGTCAATTTCCAAAATTGTAAACTAACAAGGAAAGATCTTGGGCATGAAAATTCAAGGAATTTTATATTTACTTTAGAAATATATATTCGTTTGTCTTCATAATAATAAGATTTCATTTCATTAGTCAAGAGATAACTGAGGGCTGGAGATTTAGCTCAGTGGTTCTGGCGCTTGCCTCCCAAGCGCAAGATCCTGAGTTCAATCCCTGGCAACCACATACAATGCTGGGTGTGGTGACTCACGCCCACCAGCAATCAATACCACATACCACAATGATGGACGTGGTGGCTCACGCCTGTAATCCCAGCACTCAGGAAGCAGAGGCAGGAGGATTGCTGAGTTCCAGGTTTGACTGGGCTACATAGTGAGCTCAGGCCCAGCCTGAACTATAAAGTGAGACCCTGTCTCAAAAAAAAAAAATACAGATAACTGATATTATGTAGATGGAATACGGACACTGGTCTAAAACAAAAATTGGGTTGCTCAAAATTACAGAAGTGTTAACAAGAGTAAGATGTTATAAAAATCAGTATATATGTACATTTGTGTATATTTGTCCATGATTTTGACTTCTTTTCTTTTAAGGAAATATTTTGTCCTGCTGGAAATCAGAAATTCTGGTAATCTTATGCTGCAAGAAAAAATGAATTTTGAAATAAATTAGGTTAGGGCCACTTGCCATGATTCTTCAGGTAGTTAAAAAATGGACTGAGAATTCCTAATCTTGTGGAAGCATCAGTGAATTCTCAACCCACTTTTTAACTACCAGAAACACTGACTGGCATGTGTCAACTAACATAAGAAAGATCAGTATCAAGGAGAAAAGTATTAATAGGCCAGTGGAATTTTTCAAATACCCTTAAATCACAGCATCTATGCATAAAGCCTAGAAACTTTTAATTTTATAAAGCATCTTGTAAATGAAACTACCAGCTTTCTCTCCTCACAGAAAAGCTTTGCGTATTACTCAAGATCATATTCAAAGAGATTTATAGTGTAAAGAGGAAATCTGTGCAATGAGCAAGGATATTACTAATTCATATTTATACAGAGTACATATGTGTTTTCAAAAATTACTCATCATTACCTTCAGGACATACTCATAAGTGAAATAAATAGGTAACAGATGTGTAAATATCGTATCTGTTCTCTGGTATGAGAAACTGAAGATGTTAATGAGTTCTAGAATGTATGATGGACATTATGAAATAGAAAATATTCAAAGGGAAATGTGAAGGAGTGAGTAATGAGGGGTACAGGAAAAATGTGATGGTAATTTTAAAAGGGAAACAAAGCTATGTATTTAGGGAGTGGAGGGTTGTGGGGTGGAGGGGAATGGGAAAAAAATGAGAATTAAATTGTGTCATATACTGGTACAAATTCCCAATACTAAGTGTGATCATGATATTTATGTACAATGTACCAATAAAGACACAAATTAATTTTAAAAAATTACTTGTCATAACATAGATGCAAAAATCCTCAATAAGATACTGGCAGAGAGAATACAGAGAATCATTAAGAAGATAACACACCCTGACCAAGATGGATTCATCCCAGTAATGCAAAGATGGTTCAACATACATAAATCAATAAATGTCATACACTATATTAACAAACTCAAGGACAAAAACTATATGGTCATCTCAATAGCTTAAAAAGATTTGACAAAATCCAACACCCACTCATAATTAAACCCTACAGAAAATTGGAGTAGATGGTCTTTTTCTCAACCTGATAAAAACTATTTATGAGAAACCAATAGCCAGCATCATACTAAAATGGTCAAAAACTGAAACCTTGCATGCTAAGATCAAGAACAAGACAAGGATGTCCACTGTCACCACTCCTGCTCAATATAGCTCTAGAAATATAAGCTACAGCAATTAGACAAGAGAAAGAAATAAAAGGGATAAAGATAGGAAAGGAAGAAGTTAAACTGTCATTATTTGTTGATGACATGATACTCTGTATAAAAGATCCTAAAAATTTAACCAAAGACTGCTCGTCTTAATCGCCAGATTTAGTAGTGTACTGGATACAAGGTCAATGCTCAAAAATCAATAGCCTTTGTATACACAAACAACAGACTCATTGAGAGAGAAATTGGGGAATCAATTCCTTTACAGTAGCATCCAAAAAATGAAATATCTGGGATCAATTTAACAAAGGAGGTGAAAGATGTCTACTCTGAAAACTACAGCACTCTGAAAAGGAAAATTGAAGAGGATATCAGAGAATGGAAACACATCCCTTGTTCCTGGGTAGGAAGAACCGGTATCATCAAAATGGCTATACTCCCACTACTCTATAAATTCTATGCAATCCTGTTTGAAATCCCAACACTGTATTTCAGAGATCTAGAGAAAATAATCCAAAAATTCATCTGGAACCACAAGAGACCTAGAATAGCAAAAGCAATTCTAAGCCACAAGGATATGGCAGGAGGTATCACAATCTCCAACTTGAAACTAAACTATACTATAAAGCCACTGTGATGAAAATAGCATGGTTCTGGCAAAGAAAGAGACCTGAGGATTGGTGGAATGAACTAGAAGATCCAGAAACTACCCCAGATGTACTAAGCCACCTCATCTTTGACAAAGGGGCCAAACACACTGAATGGAGAAAAGATGGCTTCTTTAAAAAATGGTGCTGGAAAAACTGGGTTTCAACCTGCCAAAGACTAAAGCTAGGTCCATATCTTTCACCAAGCACTAAACTAAAATCAAAGTGGATTGGAAACCTAAATATTGAAACAGAAACACTAAACCTGCTGCAAAATGGGTTAGGTGCAATTCTTGGAGACATTGGATTAGGGAAAGATTTTTATGAACAAAACCTCAGCAGCATGAGAACTAATAGAAGGAGTCAACAAATCGGATCTCATCTTATTAAAAAGCCTCTGCACAACAAAAGGATCAATGGGCAGAGTGAAAAGAAAACCAACAAATTGGGGAAAAAATTTACCAGCTGATTCTCAGACAAAGGACTATTATCTTTATATACTCTATATAAACAACTTTAAAAAACCAGCCCCCCCCCCCAAATTTAAAGACACAATTCAAAATAGACATCTGAAATGCACACTTTTCCAATGAAGTAAAGCAGCTAAGAAACATATGAAGAAATGTTTAACATCATTAGACTTTGGGAGGTGCAGGTGAAAACAACTTTGAGATTCCAAAGAATGGCTGCTATCACAAAATCAACCAACAACAACTGCTGGTGAGGGTGTGGAGAGAAAGAAACCTTTCTCCACTGTTGGGAATGTAGACTGGTGCAACCACTATGGAGATTCCTCAGAAATCTAGGATTATAGGTCCCATTTGATCATATCATTTCCCTGCCAGTTATATACACAAAAGAATTAAAAGATTCATGTCACAGCAACATATGTGCACCTATGTTTATTTCTAGCAGCTCAGTTTGTAATAGTTAAATCTTGGAAACAGTCCAAATACCCATCAATAGGAGACTAGATAAAGAATGTGTTTAAAGAATGGAATATTACTCATTCATAAAGAATGATAAATTTGGGCCAAAGATTTAGCTCAGTAGTTCTGGCGCCTGCATAGCAAACACATTGTCCCTGTTTCAATCCCTGGTAATCACATACAACAACACTGGCGGGTGATAACTCACACCAGCAATCAGTACCACATACCACAATGCTGGGCATGGTGACTCATGCCTCTAATCCCGGCACTCAGGAGGCAGAGGCAGGAGGATTGCTGAGTTCAAGACTTGCCTGGGCTACATAGTGAGCTCATGGCCAGCCTGAACTACAAAGCGAAACCCTGTCTCAAAAAAACAAAATAAAGCCGGGCGTGGTGGCTCATGCCTGTAATCCCAGCACTCGGGAGGCAGAAGCAGGAGGATTGCTGAGTTCGAGGCTTGCCTGGGCTATATAGTGAGTTCAGGGCCAGCCTGAACTACAAAGTGAGACCCTGTCTCAAAAAAACAAAACAAAACAACAACAACAACAAAAAAACAAAACAAGAAAAACAAACTAGCAACAAAAAATGATAAATTTTAGTCATTTATATTCAAATGGATGTACCTTACATTCATTAAAATACTATTTTGACACGCAAATTTGTGAAGCATTCCATATTTTTAGCTCTGCTTCAAAACAGGTTAGGTAGTATTCTTAGAGACATTGGTTTAGGGAAAGACTTTATGAACAAAACCTCAGCAGCACGAGGACTAGCAGAAGGAATCAACAAATGGGATCTCATCTTATTAAAAAGCTTCTGCACAGCCAAAGAAATCACTGGCAGAGCAAAAAGATAACTAACAAATTGAGAAAAAAAATTTACCTTGCTGTTCCTCAGACAAAGGGCTATTCTCTAGAATATATGAAGAGCTTAAAAAAAAAAACACCCCTCACCTTTAAGACCCAATTCAGAAATGGGCACCTGAAATGAGCAGACACTTTTCAGAGGAAGATGTAAAAACAGCTAAGAAGCATATGAAGAAATGCTCAATGTCACTGGTAATTTGAGAGATGCAGGTGAAAACAACACTGAGATTTCATCCTACTCCAGAAAGAATAGCTGCTATTTCAAAATTAGCCAGCAAAAAATGCTGGCGAAGCTGTGGGGAAAAAGGAACCCTTCTCTACTATTGGTTGGAATGCAGACTGGTACATCCTCTATGGAGATCAGTGTGGAGATTCCTCAAAAACTAGGATTAGAGGTGCCATTTGACCCTGCTGTTCCTCTGCTGGGGATATATACAAAAGAATTACAAGATTCCTATCACAGCAACATATATGCACCCATGTTTATAGCAGCTCAGTTTGTGATAGCTAAACCTTGGAAATAACCCAAATGCCCATCAACTCTACACTGAATAAGGAAGATGTGTTTGCTTATTTTAAGAAAATGGAGTATTATTCTGCCATTAAAAATAATCTTGAGTCATTTATATTCAAATGGACATACCTTAAGAACATACTCATAAGTGAAATAAATGGGTCACAGATCTGTAAATATCGTATTTTTTATCTGGTCTAAGAAACTGAAGATATAAATGAGATCTAGAATGCATGATAGATATTGTGAAATGGTAAATATTCAAAGGGAAATGGGGTTTAGGTGTAAGTAATGAGGGCCAAGAAAAAAAAGTGATGATAAAAAAAAGGAAACAAAGCTTATATATAGAGAGGCGGGGGATTGTAGGGTCAGTAGGGAAGGGGAAAAAATGAGAATTAAGTCATGTCATATACTGGTACAAATTCTTGATGTTGAGCGTGATCATGATGTGTATATATAATTTACCAATAAAAATTCAAATTTAAAAATAAAATAAAATATCTTTAATAGCACAATATTTATTGATTCATTTTAGGCATACACAGTGATAACACTCATCATAGGAAATTTGTACCTGTACATGATACTTCCCATCCCCTGTATCTCCTTAAAACCCTTCCCCCATGTACAAAAGCTGTTTCCATTTATTCCTTTTATTTTGACTTTTTTCTCTCCCTTTCCTTTCTTCTGCTATCCTCCCTTATTACCATTCCTATATGAACATTTTCTTCCCATTTTCAAATATCTATTATACATTCTAGTCTTTATTTCCACTTTTAATTTCTCACACCAGAGAAACAATGCAGTATTTAACCAGGTGTCTGAATTATTTCATATGAGTATATTCTTAAGGTCCTCCCATTTAGCTATAAATGTCTGAAGCTCATACATCTTTATGGCAGGGTAGTACTTCATTGTATAAAAAGCTACATCTTTTTGCGGTCATTGGTTGATTGACATTTGGACTGTTTCCAAGATTTGGCTATTACAACTGTGCAGTTATAAACATGGATGAGCATATATCGCTGTAATATCCTTCAATTGTCACGAAAACTCACCTATGATAAACCTAACTATATAACTCATAACTTTAATAATTTATTTTATGTAATTATTTGTTTATTGTACCCATGATTTATTTCAAGCTCTGTTGTATAGTCTTTTTCCTACCCTTAGATTAAAACTCAGGCAGGCCCCATATTTTTTCCCAGCCTGCCCTTACCTGAAGCCTTATAATCATGGTAGGTCACAAACACAGGCTAAGTATAGTAATTATAAGTGTCCAAGAATGAAAGTAGCAAGACTCCAAAATTGTTTCAATGTTAAAATCTTACTGTCATAAACACCTGCTGCAAGCTAGACACAGGCAAGGAGAAGTGAAAACTGTCTTCCTTCCTTTTCCTGGTATCTTCCCTCATTTATTAACTTTGGGTTTTGATTTTCTGTTTCTTCCAGAGTAGAAGCTGGCATAGGGAGGAGAGACGAGGTAGAAGGAAGGAGAAAGTTCTCCCACATCTCTCATCGTTGTAACGTGATTTAACGACTACCGCCGAGGCACACTGTACAGGTGAGCTCTAACTCTCTCCCCTTGTCTTGCTGCTCTTTTGCAACATACTTTTCTGTTCCTCTCATAAAGAGATGGGGCCTAGTTTTCATTTTTAAGCTGGGAGGATCTAAATAAAAGCAAAAGCAAAAGTGATGCTGTGTGATTTTTCAGGTCTAGACCTTAGGAAATCTTAAGGCTTGTATTTTGTTTTGTTTCATTTTGGTGTTTTGTCCTCTTGGAGTCCAGAGTTATCATGCAAATAAACCCAATTACACTGCTGGGGAAAGGTTTGGCCAGACACCAGGCATTCTGGCCACGCCAGCTGAGGCACCAGATTCAGAAATGGAGACATTTTAGATCTTCAGTAGCACAGAGCAGAGACGCCTCAGCCAGTGCAGCAGTGATGTCAGCCCTGAGCCCGCCCAAATTGCAGACTGTGAGCAGATAAATTATTGCTTTTGTTTAAGCCCTTGTATTTTGGGGTAGTGGTTTTTGTAAAAGCAGGAGCAATACAGAGACTATCTGATCTACAGTGAACACTCATGTATTCCTTATCTCAGCACATTTAGGATGAGAAGTCAGCTCTCCTTCATTCTCTTCCTGCAGTTGTCAACTCATCTTGAAGATTTTCTAAGTAGTCCAACAACCCAGGGCTTGATAGTGCAGCCCAGTAGGAGGGCATATTTGTAGCATGCATGAAGCCCTGCTCAATCCTCAGACCAAAAATTAAAACCAAAACAAAATCTAACAACCCAATAAAATCAAATAAACACTTAACATTACCACCAAAATCTTTTTCCTAATCCCAAAGCAAAGAAGACAGTTACATAAAAACCTGTGGACAAATGCTTAACCCAGTTTTATTTGTAGTTAATAAAAATTGGAAGCTGCCAGGTGTGGTGGTCCATGCTTGTAATCCCAGCACTCGGGAGGCAGAGGCAGGAGGATTGCTGAGTTCCAGGTTTGCCTGGGCTACATAGTGAGCTCAGGGCCAGCCTGAACTACAAAGCGAGACCCTGTCTCAAAAATTAAAAAAAAAAAATTTGGGAGCAATCTGTGTTGGCCCATTTTCTTCTGTTATAACAGAATGCTCTAAACTGGGTAAATTAGAAACTATATTAATTTATCTAACTCATAGTTCTCAACACACAGGAACATTTGGTGTGGGCCTTTGCACTCCATAGCATGGCAGAAGGACAGGTGAGCATACAGGAAACAGAAAACGGGGCCAAGCTCCTCTTTCGATGAAGAGCTGACACCTCATAACTAACCACTGCTATGTCAATGGCTTTATACACATACTCAGGGGAGGGCCTTAGGCCTCATCAGCTCTCAGAGGTTCTACCTCCCAATACTACTACGATAACTGAATTTCAACATCAGTACTGGAAAGAATATTCAAACCATTGCATGAACTCAGAGTTCAGCTAATGAATGGACAAACTGTGTTCACCCAAAAAATTACTGATGTATGCAACAAAAGAGGTGAATTTCAAAAGTGGTATGTTCATTGAAAGACAGACACACAAGGCTACACATTCTAATTTTAGTATATCAGCTGCCACTGAGAACACAAAACTACACATTCTATGGCTCAAGTTATATGATACTCTGAAAAAGATAAAAACTAAAGAAATAAAAAAAATCAAACCACTGATGGTTGGCATCTAGGAGTACAAAGAGATTATTGATTACAAAGGAATACCAATAAACTTTTGGAGGGGGCAACGATACGGTATTATTTGTCAAAGCTCCTTTGTGAAAGCACATAGGACTGTGCAGTTAACAAAGGTTGACTTTATTATTTGTGCATTAGACCTCAGTAAGACTGAGTTAAATAAATAAAGACTAAATCAACAAATCTATCTCTGCTTTTCTACTTGAGTGAACAGATATCAAATTATCTAACTGGTCCTATTAAAGTCGCTTTCATTGGACATAAGTGCCAGTCATACCACCCAATATCTTTGAGTGGTGAAGGTCAGTAGTCAGAGAATAGCAAAACTTTTTCTATAGTAGTCATCCTCAAAAATCTTTTCAGTTTTATGCTCCTTATGTGGGTGAGGCTTCTAATAAATTCTTGGCAATTTTTTTTGAAAACTTGCATCTGGATTACTACTTTGAAATCTGCCCTCTGAGTTAGGTGTCCTAGTTTAAATTTCTGATCTAATATTACTTTACATGTATTTATATACCTTATGTATTGTCAAGTAACACAACAGAAAGACACTTGATGAATTTTATGTCATGTGGTAGTCAGTATTTCTCTAACCACAGATTTATCGTTTGAAAAGGTCTTCTTCCCTAAAGATCTGAATATCCAGCTGTTTCCATTTCCATCTACCCTGAGAATTTTCAGGGCAGGTTTGCATGCAATGAATTCTCTTTGTTTTCTTATATCTGAAAATGTTTTGCTTGCCTTTATTAGTGAATTTTTTTTTGCTAAGTTTAAATTTTAAACTCCAGATTTTCTGTTTTTCTTTCAGAACTTAACTGATGCAGCCTTATTCTTTCTTACTCTCATAGCTACTGATGAAGAATCAACAGTCATTTGAATTGTGTGTGTACATCATTTAACCGCCAGTGCCTTTTGAAATTTTTCATCTTTATTTTCCGCAAGTTTCACAGTGATGTGACTGGGTGTAGTTTTTCTTTGGATATACTCTGCTTAATTTTTCTTTATTCTATTAAGTTCTTTCTGGGTTAATCATATGCAATGAATATTTTTATTTCAGATATTATATTTTTTAATTCTACAAATTTTATAATTTTGATTTTCTTCTGAGATTTCCAATCTTCTCATTCATGGTGAACATTTTTTGGGGGGAGGGCACATTTATAACAGCTGCTTTCAAATCCTTCCCTGCTATGTACATCAGGGGCTTTTTTGAAGGTCACAGTACACCAATTATCTTCTCTTTTTAAAATTGTTCACTTTCCCAATTTCTTCATCAAGTTACTACAGATTATATTTGGACAATGTAAATGAAATATGGGACAGATTCTGGGTTCTGTGATGTCTCTAAAAAGTGCTGACTCATTTTTAAAAACATTTGAAGGGACCCAAACTACAAATCTCTCTCAAGTAACAGCCAGCAAGCTTGAATTCCAGCACTACTATTTTAGTTTTCATTGGCTTGCAGGAACCTGCCCCATGCAGGTATGATTCAGGGGTCAGCTGGAAATTTGCGGAGAGCTGGTAGGTAGAGTTGTACTCTCCTCTGCTTTCCAAGACCCTCTTTTCCAGGATTTCCCCCTAGTGGCTGTAGTTACCCTAAACTCTCAATTCTTCTGCTGCTTAGGCTATAGGATTTTTGTTTGATTTCTGAACCTCCCAGTCTGATAAGACTCAGGACTGCCTTACTGATTTTCTAGTGTTACTCAATCCTATGAAACAAAATTTTGACAAGCAAAATTAACTATCAGTTATGTTCTAATTCATGATTTTCTAGGCAGGATTATTGCAATTTGATTTAGCAAAGACGCAAGAGAGTATAAAGTGAGAACAGCAGCTGAAAGAATTCATAAGACAGGAGGACACAGAGCTAGAAGGACATTTGTAAGCATTCAGACTTGTAAGCCTGGTCTGGTTCTCTATGATTACAAGCCTTCACCTCTGGTAAATAAAGTCTCATAAAATTAAATGTAACTGAAGGAAATTTTTCCTCCCCCTACTCTATTTTGCCATTTTTGACTCTGAATTTTATTTTGCACTGTTTTTCTTTACTCACTTATGTTCTTGGTATTGGGGAGGTGATACTTCTAATATCTCAAGATCTTAAAATTCTTCTTATCCTCTATTCAGATTTTTCATTTTAGACATCCTTATACAACCATTGTTGAAGGTTCTTTTCTCATTTGAAAGAGATACTTCCTATTAAGGGACTTAACAACTATGTGTAGAAAATATAGCTTCTTATAAAATATTGTGCATCCATAAGAGCAGACTTCATAGGAATTTTCTACAAGATGTCTAAGAAATATCACCTAAATTTCTTAGGAAATATTGTTCAGTATAATCACCTACCCCAATACCTAAACTCTCAGCTTCAGTGCCCACATCCAGATATTTCATGAAGAAGAAACATGGATTATCTTTTCTTAAGTGTGATATTTCCTGTTTTTATTATTTAATTTTTTCCTCATAATTATTTTTAAAACACCAGTTTGAATGTCCTGAGACATGATTTCTCATTTTTCCTCTAAATTTACAAAGATTGTATTGACATAAAATGCTCTTTTCTTTGTATTCTTTGAAAGAAGCTAATCTTAGGAGAAAGTTACTATTGCCATTGTTTTATTCCTTTAATTTAACATTATATGTTGTGTTAGAGAACAGGACATGCATTGATCATTCTCAGAAAATCATGATAAACGTTGTTTTGATCATGAATCCTGAGTGCTAACAATCAGCTTGATTTCACTAAGATTTAACTTAATTATATCTTTTGCAAGAATTTGGTGCAAACCTGCTTCCTGCAAAGCTTTATTTGGAATGGGCATATACAGAAGACACATTGCCTCTGGTTTTTCCAAGGTTGCAGTAACTATGTTACAAGATAGATTTTTTTTTTTTATGCCTAGGCCAAAAACACTAATTATCTTAATTTTCCAAATGAATGATATATGATCTATTCAATTGTTGTTAATTAATGTATACATAGCATATTGCATGATTTTACTTTATTTTGAATTTTCTTCTATTTTACTTTTTGACATTTATGTAATATAAGAATTTGTAATGCATACGCCAATACATGTCATTTACAATATCTGTTAATTAGGTAAATATTTTATTTCAAACTTGATGCTCTATGTAGTTGTTTACTCATTTTTATTTATACTCTGGCTGTTCCATAAAGGATATATCTAGTATTATAGTTTCAGATACAAAATGTTCCTTAAAGGCTCATATTGAAGACCTGGTGCAGCAATATGAAGAGGTGAGGCTAAGGCAAATGACTGGGTCATGAAGGTTCTGACCTCATCAATAAAAGCACCTAGTTGCATAAAGCAGGTCTCTAAGGGCAATGTCCAGGAACAGTGTATCTTGTCCCCACTTCTTTCTTTTTTTTTTTTTTGCTTTCTGAATGCCACTATGATTTTCTCCCTCATATCAGGTTCAAAACAAGGGAGCCAGGAGACCATGGACTGAAAGCACAGAAACTGTGGGCCCAACTTGCCCTCCCTCCTTTAGGTTGTTACTCTCAGGTATTTTGTCACAGTGACAGAAAGCTGATTAATATAGATGATTATGCAAAAATTTTAGCATCTATAATGTGAAAACTGAAAGGCAATAGTTTTTACACTGTGCATGAATAACGTTAGTTAACTGTGGTAGGTAAATACAGCAGGTGATAAGTGAAGTTACACTTGGTTATAGATATTTTAAATTTTTACCACACTGCTTTAAAAAGGCAAACTCAGTTTACATACTCAAGAATAGAATGCTGACAGATAATTTCATGAACAATATAAATTATATTGATAAATACGTGATGAAGATGTGTCTCAGCATTATTTAGTTGTAGGAAATATATACTGTTTGGAGTTAATTTAGTAGCAGCCTATAATATTAATTACATAAAAGAGCAGTCATGGGTCAAATAGAGACTACATGAAAAATTAAATTCTCAAAACTCTTATGCATAAATTTTATCAAGCCTACATTCCCCCAAGTAACACACAATTTTAGTGTTAAATATTTCCTATGTAAACTTTGTCTTAGTACCTTCTTTCAACCAGATTACCCCAAATCCTCCCGATATAGAAATTTCTTTTTTTTTTTTTTTTTTTTTGAGACAGGGTCTCGCTTTGTAGTTCAGGCTGGCTCTGAGCTCTCACTATGTAGCCCAGGCAAGCCTCGAACTCAGCAATCCTCCTGCCTCTGCCTCCTGAGTGCTGGGATTATAGGCGTGAGCCACCACGCCTGGCTATATAGAAATTTCTAATCACCACTAGCAATCTGTAAAGTCATAGACTCAAGTACATTAAGTTCAGTTCATATCTACTTGCTGTTTAATCTCTGTTTTCAAAGGGAAGGTAAAAGAAGAAAGTACTTTGAAGTTAAATACAAATTAAAATTCTAGTAATTTAGTTATACTGGGAGTGAAGAATACTTATTTTAAAATGCATATCAAAATGCTTCATTTGATCTTAATACAGATCAATATAAAGTCTAAGTAGACAGAGACATGAAATGGAGAGCCAAAACGTAGCATTGAAATATGTCCAATACTCTAAATGACGAGCTGTATTTATGGCTTGAGCTGACTCAAGTTTTTGAAGTTATTATGTGTGTAAACACTTTTGCTGGAATTCCCCTGATTTTTATGATTGGCCCATTCTATTCATTCTACTCACTTTTTTGGATGATTTTTAGTATTCTCATAATTTTAAATATACCTATATGGGGCTGGGGATTTAGCTCAGTGGTTCCAACATCTACCTGGCAAGCACGTACCTATATGCTATTAACTATCAAAATCTCTGGATTTAACAAAAGCTTTACATTCAGGTTACAGTATTTATTAGAATATCTGTTTAGATGTCCTATATATTTCTTCAAGTTTGGCTTTTCAGAAATTAAACACAAGATATCTTCCTTAAACCTATTACTCTTAGTTATTTAACTATGGGAATCCCGTTCATATGATCTTTTATGTTACAAATTGAATCTCTTATCCCTTAACGCCTACATTCAGCCATGAAGTCCTGTAAATCAGACTTTGTAGATACTTAAAAGTCCTTATCCTACTTCTACATCAGGGCAGATCCTCATTTTTGCTCTTTCGAAAATAATGGTCTCTTAACTGGTACCAATTCTGTCACCTTCCAATTGTCCCATATGTGATTGCTGAAGGACATTATTACTATATTATATATATATATATTACTATATTATTATATATATAGATATAATAATCTGAAATATTATTACTATATTCTAAAATGCAAATCTTCCTATGTTAATGATCTACATAAAACTCTCAAAAGTTCCACCAAGATTTTTGCACTACTTGACAAAGTATGCCTCTCAGAATTCTACACCCAAAAGCCAATCTTTGATAAGTGTTCTATGGTCAGAAACTATAAAATATATTCTACTTAGAGATTCATAATGCATACTGGCAGATTTAAGTATCCAAGATATTCTACTGTAAAGAAGTTTTGTTGATACCATGTTTTTAAAGATTTTTTAAACAGAATTTTCCAGCTAAAATAAAACATTCCATCAAAAATTCGCGAAGAAATGCTGGGCATGGTGGCTCATGCCTATAATTCCAGCACTCAGGAGGCAGAGGCAGGAGGATTACTTAGTTCAAGGTTTGCCTGAGCTATACAGTGAGCTCAGAGCCAGCCTGAACTACAAAGCAAGACCCTGTCTCAAAAAAAAAAAAAATTGCTATGAAACTCTTTACTATATCAGGTAAGGCCTTCCATGACCTGATTCTGCTTCTCTTCAGCCACCATTTCCCTCTACTCAACATGTCCCACTTTTTATTTATTTGTTGTTTGTTTGTTTTGAGACAAGGTCTCGCTTTGTAGTTCAGGCTGGCCCTGAGCTCACTATGGAGCCCAGGCAAGCCTCGAACTCAGCAATCCTCCTGCTCTGCCTCCCGAGTGCTGGGATGACAGGTCCCACTCATTTTTAAAACACTACAGAGAAGTGCTGTTTCTTAGTTGCTGCCTCACTCTCAGTTTCCTTCTGTCCTCTCCAAGATTTGTTTCAAAAACCATTTCCAACAACTTCTCCCCGTCTTTCCTGTGTGCTTCCGTAGTACCCCATCCTTGCTCTTTCATTACACTTACCATATGTTCACCTTGTGTAACTGCCTATTTAATAAATATTTTCTTCCTAAGCCTCTTGAGGACAGTGATTATATTTTATTTCCTTGTATCCCCAGAATAAGCACAGGCTACAGTCTGAATAATTGTATCATCTCAAAATTCATGTGCTGAAATTTAATTTTTAACACCACAGGTTTTTTTTTGAGACAGGGTCTCGCTTTGTAGTTCAGGCTGGCCCTGAGCTCACTATGTAGCCCAGGCAAGCCTCGAACTCAGCAATCCTCCTGTCTCTGCCTCCCAAGTACTGGGATTACAGGCGTGAGCCACCACGACCCGCACTGTGGTATGTGGTATTGATTGTTGGTGGGCGTGAGTCACCATGCCCAGCACTGTATGTGGTTATAGGGATCAGACTCAGGGCCTTGCACTTGTGAGGCAGGCGCCAGAACCACTGAGCTGAATCTCCGGCCCTAACACCACAGTTTTAAGAAGTGATTATTTGGGGATGTGTTTAGGTCATGAGGGCTCTGCCTTCATGAATGGGATTAGTGACCTTACAAAAGTGTCTTAAGGGGACTGTTTGTTCTCAAATGAATCCTCACCAAACACCGAACTGACTAATGCCTTGATCTAGAATTTCTCAGCCTCTGTAATTATAAGTTTCTGTTATTTGTAAACTACCCAAAGTATGGTATTTTTTTATAGCAATCCAAATGGACTAAGAGTGAAGTATATTTGATTTTTATTATTTGTTTTTATGGTACTGAGGACTGAACAGAGGACCTTTACCATTGAGTTACCCCCAGTAAGAACCAAAATAGTGCATGGTCCATATTGTAGGTACTCACAAATAAACCTCATAAGTATTAGTTGAATTACAAACAAGTTTCCCTCAACCATATCTTATCTGAAGTTCTTTGAATGTAAAAATCTACCCTTCCAATGATGGTTTTATTTCTTCACTCAGTTGAAATCTTTGTCATTACCGCTATGTCTTCACTGTCAGCACATGATATTGTTGTTTTAAAAATCTGAACAGTATGACATTTCATTGAGTTTCCTTTTAAGCTAAATATTTCAGATGCACAGTATTGAGTAGGCAAAAGAAATAGGATGGTGGTTAAAAATCCCATAGACTGGTTCATAAAAGGAAATAGAGAAGTAAAGTAAGGCTGACACAGTGTCCTCTGTGAAAACATCCTTCTGATCTAAGAAAATGATCAGAAGCAGCATATGTGCTGGTGTGGGAAGAGCAGAGTGTTCCAGATGGCCATGTTCATTTGATTTTTAAACCATTAGCTTTTCAGAAGAGGGAAGGAGAAAGTCTGTATCTAGGTCATTCCTAATTCTTCTCCTGGGAGATCATCTAAAATTGTTTTTTTTTTTTTAAGCTCCCAAGAATCCTGACTGATAGATATTGACTACTTCATTGTAAAGTTGAACATTCCATTACAACTGAAGGCTAGATGGAAGTTTACTAAAAATCATACTAGAGTGTCTTTTTCTCCTTTCAATTCTGTTCCTTTTTAATCTATCATTCATCACTTATGGTTTCTATTAGACTGAAAGCAATAAGCCATTACATACATTTGATTGAGGATTTGTGTGGCTGGATCTTTTAATAATTTTGGGTAGCCAGCCTTTAACATGAATAACTCTTGCCATCTCTAATGGATTCTTTCATGAGGAACTAGTCATATCTGCTGAAAAGGCCACTTCAATTATTTCATCTAGTTATGCCCGGAGGGTCCATTTCCTGTCTAATAGCATGTGATTTCTGAAAGAATTTCTTGCTTCATGGTAATCATGTGCTATATTTCATCATGTCACTTACATGAATGTATATAGAAACATAGTTCTACATTTGGAGTATTTTTTTCCTCCATTCAAAGTATAATCTTGTATACTCTTGCAAACTGTTCCTCCTTTCCTTTTGTCTTCTCATTATTTTCTGCCTGTAAAACTGCTGAAATCTATTTTCTTTCCAAGCTATTCATTCCCACTTTACCTTCCTAGTGTATATGTCTAAACTTGTTTACAGTGGACCCCTGAAAGTTTCAGGCTTAGGTTCCTAGAGCACCTGTGAATTGTGAAAAACTGCAAATTTCAGATGTGGTCAGAAAAATGCCCTTAAATGCCTATTTTTGAGGTTTAAATTCTAAACATGTTCCATCTTTTGAAGTTATGTAATTTAATAAAATAGAGTCTTAGTAAAGCCTTAGAAGGTACAGGGTGTTTGGGTGGCATCCTAGGGATCTTAGACTTTAAGAACAAAACCAAGAACACCCGAGATGGCTACACACCGTACTGCAACCTGGTAGGTTGCAGGAAGAATCCACCTACATCTGCAGAGATGGGTTTCAGGGTAGCAGCCAATCAGCAGCAAGGAGAACTGAATAAGGCTCCCAGATTGGCTAATTGCGAACCCCTCCCCCAAATGGTGGAGGCTATTTGCTGCTTTCGGGAGTTTTCCATGAACGACTATTAGTTAGGCTCTAAGGAAAAATCTTCAAATGACTGAGGCACAGAACTCTGAACCGCAACTTTGCAGGGTCTACTGTACTTTTGTTTACTTCTCTGTTTTCAGTCACATTGACAATGCCTCTCAGTTTAGTCTACAATGGACGTAATTGTCTTGCTCTTTTCCTTTTTTGAGACTAGAAAGGACTAAATACCCAATAATCTAAACACGACCTTATTCTGACTCCTATAGCAATCAGCTAGGCATTTTGAAACAACAGACTCATTCTTTGACTATTGTTTTAAAGTATTCCCCCAATGAGATGAAGCTAGATTTGAAATGATATACAACATCTCATATAAAACATGTCTCAGAGAGCCTACATGTGTTTGCATATAACCCTTTAAAAAACATTTTGGAAGAAATGATAAAGTTGATATAATCAAAATCAACATTTGACAAAATGCAGCTTGAAATTCTATTCTACTAGTGTTTACACTTTGTTTCCCCCATATTTGATATCAGAGTTGCGGTACCTACCTTATTCAGTTCCTATCGTCCTTTCTTTTTGCTCTGCCTTCCTTCATCCTCTCTCTCCTCTTCTCCTTCCCACTTTTATTTCTCTTCTTTTCTGGCTTCCTTTTCCACAAATGTCTATTTAGCACTTAGACTACAGTCACCCTAATATTGAAGGAATCTATTGGATTAGCAGGTAAGAGGTCTGAGTTCTAATCTTGACCCTGATATTGACTATTTATATTCTTGGTTAAATGAGCCAGACTGTCAAGACTTGGACTTTTCATCTGTACAATGAAGGGTTAGATATAGATTTTCTATATGTCCAGATATTCTGGCTTTTTGAGTGCTATTAAAAGCTTATTTAGACTCATCCTATGAGGAGATTGAACAGGGGCTACCCATGCAAATTGACTGAAGAGCCTCCGAAAAGTCTATTTTCCACAAAATATCCACAGACCTCTATCTTTTAGCCTCATTTGACTTTAGGTTCAATCTCAAAAAGTTTTAGTCTCCAGAAAGCCCTGATTAACTAGTATATATGTTTTCCCTGGGTCTGACTTACTCATTATATACGTTTACTGGGGATTAATTTCTTCAACTATGAAGTGATACAGGAACCAAAAGATGTGAAATGCAAAGTAATACATATATTTTGCATAAGTCAAAAACTGAAAATGTTATACATAAACTTGATTTCTTTCTAAAGGGATAAGCAACAACAGCAACAACAACAACAATGGGAGTGAATGGCCTCTGATAAATACTACTTAAATAGGACTCTATGCTTAGTAGCAAATAACACGAGTCCACTGAGCGAATTAATTTTAGTAAACAAGCAGATCTTTCATCTCTTTGGAAAACAGGATTGAATGACTGCCCATGTTGAACATTTAATCATGTAGGTGGTTGTTCCTACTGTTGTGTTAGGGCACAGTGCACCTATCAGGAAGAGCTCAACTGAAATAAAGTTGTCTTTCTTTAGAGGAAGAATCCCTGAAGAAGAGGTGAAGCAAGTAGAATGTCTAAAGAGTATTAATAGAGTGTCTACCAAATATTATTTGAGGGTCAGAAGACAAGAGAATGGGCCCTCATTCCAAGATGTGAAAAAATTATTATAGATAGGAAGGGTGCAAGGTTAATTTAGATCTGAAAACTACAGAGAGGACTTAGCTAACAAAAAAGACATACAATGAAAAGATGAATTATGATAAAGTTCAGCAGAGGGTAATATAAACTCAGAAGAACAATGCCATAACCCAGACAGGTGCTTCTTTCTCATACAAGAGAAGCCAAGTAGTTCAGTTTGATATAGTGGCTATACTTTTAAGTTTTCAACTATGGGCCTATCTTAGTCCAATATGAATTTTAGAGTGCCATTTACTAATTCTAAATTTCAAAAAGCAAGAGAGAAGAGAGCAAAGGATAAGTATATATACCTTCTCCTCAAGGAGTTTTCCAGAAGTACTACACAATATTTTCACTTAGATTTAATTGTCAAGAACTTGTCACGTTTTGCTAAGCTGTGGACTTCGAAATGTAGTCTTTTAGATGGATAACAACATCTCCAACTAACAATTAGGGTTCTTCTATTGAATGGGTATGATAGCCATAATCTCTCAAATACTTATCAATGTTCACAGGTTGTATTTGTTACTCACATGTGATTATGAGTAGAAAGAAAGGTGTGCATGATTGATCTAGTGACTGCAATGTAAAATGGAGTTTCACCAAAGTGAAAGGAATCACAAAAAATTACTACTGTCTATTACATTTGCAAGTTAGTACTTATTACATAGTTTGTGTTTTACTCTTTTTCAATTATTTAGTTCCACTGAGGTTCTGTTAGACCTACATATCTAGGAGAGGTCACATGATGCAGTGATGCAGTGAGAAACAGACTGAATAAAGACATTACTGTACTGGAACAATAAATAGATATAAATTTTACATAGTAGTGCAGTAGATCTTTAAGTATAGTCTTTCCTCTAAGGGGTCTGCCATTGTGAACTCCTTTTATTTGATTATTAATGGGCTGACTCAGTTACTGAACTTAGACATTTTGAAGTACAAAGAAGGCCTTAAGATGATACAACTCATTTGTATCTTTATTTTAACCTTTGGTCTTATTAACCTGCAAACGCTTGATGTCGTTTACCTTTATTTTTGTGCATACATCCTTTGCCCTCCTCATTTGGTAATTTAGTGGCAAATTGAATATGGCCTTGAAATGAGTCATCATTTTCATCAATTTTCAGTGTCTAAGTAATAAAGTGGGTCAGGTTAAAAGGAAATAACTTTGCTGCACACACTAAAGATACATTTCTGTATCTTTGAACCAGACTAACACATGTACATATGACCAGACAAAAAGTTGCTGCTTCTTTGGCTCTGGTCAATGTATCTATGCAAAGCTATCACCCAGCGTAATTAATCCTTTTATTCAACAAATATTTACTGCAGCAGTACTGTCTGACTCCCACGATGCTAAACTGGGGAAAGTGCTTCCCTTGGGAGCCCTGAAGAAACAGGCTGCTGTGAAGTTCTCTCCTCAAAGCAAACTCTTTTGGAGGAATTTACTCTCTTACACTCTTAATCCTGTGATGGGTGAGGTATGGCCAATTCCTGAGATATCTTCAAGTCACATTTTCTGTTTTCCCAAAGCAAAGTACTTGGTCTGAAAGAAATTCTAATCTCTTCAGCATCCAGCTACAGCTGTGCAGGCTCTTCCTTCCTGGTGAAACTGAAGTTTTCTTATCTTTTGGCTCTACTATTTCTGATTCTTACTACAAATCTATCTAAAAGCAATCAACAGTATCCATGGCCTGAATAAGCAGTCAAAGCCTTGAAATTTCCTCCACCAAGCCAATTAGTTTGCCAACTTTAAATTTAGCCCACAAGCCCCCTGGACTGTGCCCTGACTGCAAAGGTGACCACTGGAGAGGAGACTTCCCCTTGAGGCAAAAGCCCCAAGGTTTGGACTCCTCTCATCAACTGGTCCAGCTGGACTGAAGGGGCCCGGGGCACTCACTGCCTTCTCCCTCTGGCCAGACTGTCATCTCCACAGAGGAGCCACAGGTAGTTATGACCAAAGGGACAAAAGAAGTAAGCCTGCTGCTGGACACTGGTGCCTCTCTCTTGGTCCTTGTCTCCAATCCTGGCCTCCCTTCCAGGTGTCATACTTCAGTGAAAGGAGTCACAGGAGAAGAGGTAATTCGCTATTTCTCCCAACCCCTAGGCTGTAAGTGGGATGGCTTTTCTTCATTCATTGCTTCTTGATTATGCCTGAAAGCCCAGTTCCCCTTCTTGGGTGAGCTATTTTATCTTGTTTAAATAACATTACACACACACACACACACACACACACATACATACATACATATATATATATATATATATATATGTATGTATATATGTATACACACACATCCAGGACAAGTACATTGTCTTCCACTTGTAAAGACAGAAATAAACCCTGAGGTATGGGTGACTGAGGGTAGAATAGGCAGAACAATAAAAGCTGCTCCAATACATATACATCTCAAAGATTCTACTATTTTTCTTCACCAAAGACAATACCTTCTAAAACTTGAGGTAAAGAAAGGTTTATTGCCTATAATTGATAATCTAAAAAGGAAAGGCTTGCTTAAGGTCTCCAATCCTGAGAGTTCAAAAGCCTAATAGAGACTGGAGACTGGTACAATACCTTAGATTAGTAAATAAAGCAGTAGTGCCTACCCACCCAATGGTTCCTAACCCATACACCCTTCTCTCTCAGATCCCAGAAGGTGCTAGTTGCTTTTCAGTACTAGACTTAAAAGATGCTTTCTTTTGTATTCCTTTACATCCAGATTCCCATTTTCTTTTCACCTTTGAAAATCCTTATGGTCAGTGCTCTCAGTTGACATGGACTGTTCTTTCCCAAGGATTCAGGAACAGCCCTCACCTATTTGGACAAGTGCTTTCTCTTGACTTGGCCTGTTTTAAATATTTCCAGGTTGCAGTATTATGATATGTAGATGATATACTAGAATGTGCTTCTTCAGAAGAACTTTGTGGCCAAGGCACTCAAGCTTTGCTAAATTTTCTAGCAGACAGAGGTTATAAGATTTCTGAATCTAAGACACAACTTTGCAGCCCTGAAGTAAAATGTTTGGGCCTTATTATATCTAAAGGAATTTGGAGACTGGGGAAAGAAAGAATTGAACCAATTCTTTCCTACCCACAGCCAAAAACCCTAAAACAACTTAGGGGATTTTTAGGAATTACAGGTTTCTGTTGCCTCTGGGTAGCAGAATATGGTGAAACTGCATGACCTCTCTATCAACTTATAAAAGAAACCCAAAAGGTAAAAACCTATATTTTAACCTGGGAACCCGATTCCCCAGCAGCTTTCAGAAAGGTCAAACAAGCCCTTCTAAATGCCCCAGCATTGAGCTTGCTGACAGGACAAAAGTTCAGTCTATATGTTGAGGAAAGCGGGGGCATGGCTTTAGGAGTCCTTATGCAAGATCGAGGACCTGCTCAACAACCTGTAGTGTACCCAAGCCATGAGTTAGATCTCATAGCAAAGGATGGCCTGCATGCCTCAGAGCTGTGGCTGCAGTAGCTCTCTAGGTGTCAGAGACATCCAAGCTGATCTTAGGTAAAGATTTTTATCATATATACCCCTCATAATGTGGCAGGGCTTCTTTCATCTAAAGGGAGTTTACGGTTATCAGTCAGTTTCTTAAATATTAGGCCTTACTCCTAGAAGGGGCAGCTGTTCAAATAAAGACATGTTCTTCCTTAAATCCTGCCATCTTTTTACCAGAAAAAGAGGAAATTGAAGCTGAAAGACATAACTGCAAACAGGTGCTCATATGCAGCCAGAAAAGACTTATTAGACACACCTCTTTTTAATTGTGATCTATTTCTTTTTTGTGATGACAGCTCATTTATAAAAATGGGAAAAAGACAGGATACTCAGTAGTGACTCTACGCCAGATGCTTGAGAGTTCCTCCTTGTGCCTGGCACTAGTCACTTGTGCCTGGCACTAGTACAATTAGCAAAACTTATAGCTTTGACCAGGGCTTTATAACTCAGTAAGAGACAAAAAGTCAATATTTATACTGACTTGAGATATGCCTTCTTAATATTAAAAAGGTAAAATTAATAAAACAAGCTGTCCTTCAAAACCAGATGGTGCTAGACATTTTCACTGCAGCCCAAGGGTACTTGTGTGATTGTAAAGGGCTGAATGCTGTGTATACATCCCTGATCCATCCACAAATATTTCAACTTCTGTTGATGCTACGTCAGATTCTAAAACACTGGACCTTCTCCTTCTTCTCTCTGTGGGAGGCTACTATGGGTTCCTCATGGTGGAAACAGTTACTGGTTATATTCATAGTAATACTATTGACCATATTGTTTGGTCCATGTGTTCTTAACCACCTTCTTATTTTTGTCTCCTCCAGACTCAAGGAGGTATGCCTACCAAAGACAATGCATGGAGTCTATCAAGGGCCTTTAGATAGACCCTCTGTGGTGTGACCCTGTCTGCCATTACAACTACACCCCTCTCTATCCTTAAGAAGTTAGATTGGTCTTTGCCCATTGCCCCTCACGGCAGTTTGGGTACCTCTTCAGAGGTGGGGGAATATTATAGGTAGAAAAGCCAGCTAGACATATGTAGGCAGATAGATAGGGCTGGTCCTTGAAAGACTTGCAAAAGAGGATCCTTCCAAAGGTCAACACCATCAATGAGAACCTATACTTCCAGATAGCAGTGACCCACAGGCCTCATTCTCCTAGGATGAAAGATCAAGATCTGGATCCAGATCCAGATTCTCCTTGGAATGCAGTAATTGCAAGTTCCCCAGATAATGGGCTGGGACTTTGAACCACCTGGAGGAGTCTCCTGACAAGAAAGACCCTCTAGGGCTTGATTTCTCATTGGACCCTATTCAACTGAAGTTGCTAAAATAACTGTACTTGTCATATACCCATTGGTTAACTATGGTTTGTCCATTTCTTTCAAATCTTATTGGAAGACCCCACTGTACTTATTGGTTAATTGTAGCCTGCCTACTTTCTTGAATCTTATTGGTAGCCCCTTATTTCAGACTTGCCTCACCTCATGGCTTTGCTCCATAAAAGCCCTCTGAAAAGTGAGGTAGGTGGGTAACCCACTTTCTGGGTTCCCCCTTCTGTCTCTCTTAGGCAGAAGCTTTCTCTCTCAATAAAATTTTCCTACTCAAAAAAAAAAAATTAGCCTCACAGAGACTCTTAGGACATGGGAAAAATGTAGACAAATTCTTTGCCAGAATGAAACATGCATGATTTTGACATCATTTAGTTTTCAACAGTCTTCCCAAACCTCATATGCCTGGTCTTTAGTGTGCAAATTTCTATCAGTCTCTGGTCTTTTGAACTTTAACCAGAATCTTTCTCTCCTTAGAGTATTCTAAGGTTTTTCTAGCTAGCATCATCGAACTTTTCCAAATTCTTCTTGGAAACCAGTTACAAAGGTCTCTTACTTTCTCATAGCTGAGATGTGATTATTAATACACAACTTAAAGGAGAAAAGGTTGATTTTGGCTCACAGTTTGTAAAAGTTTCAGTTCATAGTTGCTGACTCTAAGGCATGGAGGCATAGCACAGGGACTTGGCAGAGAAGACTCATGGCATGGCAGGCAGGAACCAAAGAGCAATCAAAGATAGAGGTGGAGAGATACACCCTTCTAGGCCAAACCTTCAGTGACTCACCTCCTTCCACCAGGCTTCCACTTCCAACATCACAATTAGTTATAGACTCATCAGTGGACTAACTCACTGATAAGTATCATGCTCCCATGATCCAATCATTTCACAAAAGTCCTACCTATAAGCACATGGGGTTTACAGGGTACAGATAGATATAACCAGAACAAAAGGATTTTGAACCACATGGTCATATATAGTCACAGTAATACCCCGCTCCTGGTACTTTTTAAAAATTTTTTTTCAGCTTAATTGTCACTGGGACAAAATACCTGACAGGTATAACTGAAAGGAAGAGAGGAATATTTGGGCTCATGGTTTTCTAGAAGATTCACTTCTCAATTAGTTTGACCTAAGGCAGAAACAGCATGGTGGAAAGATATGGTAGAGGAAAAACTACTCAACCCATAGCAGCCAGGAAGCAGAGAATTATAGAGAAAGGAGGAGTCAGGTTCAAAAACATACCTTCCAATGACTACCTCCAACTAAATGAAACTTTTGGGGGGACATTTTAGATCTAAATCATAATATTCTCCATTTCTATAGTTTTAGTTGCTGATTTTTAGAAATTTTTTTTTACTAGCATCATGTTTCTCTCATTATTCATGATTCTTGTTACTTCATTTGGTATCTGTCCACATGAAGAAATAGGCAGCCAGACAGAGTAGCTATTTTTTTTTTTTTTTTTTTTTGCTTTTTTTGAGACAGGGTCTCGCTTTGTAGTTCGGGTTGGCCAGCCCTGAGCTCACTATGGTGCCCAGGCAAGCTGCTGTGAACTCACCAATCCTCCTGTCTCTGCCTCCCGAGTGCTGGGATTACAGGCATGAGCCACCACGCCCGGCATTAGAGTAGCTATTTTTGATGGGCTGTGTAATAAGGTCTGCTGGCATCTGTGGTGTTGAATATTCACAGGTTGCCCTGGTACCTGCATTCATGGGGTTGGTTCAGAAATGGAACTGGGTCAATGAAGTGGCCTGAGTATCAGCTCTGTGGAAGCCAGTTTGTACTTAAGTACACTGGAGCTAGCTTCATGATTAAGCCTGCATGGAAAGACCTGGAGCTGGTATCTTCAGGAGCCAGCTTAAAGCTCGAGTCCATGAAGGCCATTCTAGCATTGAGGGAGGTTTGGTTCCTGGATCCATGGCAATGAGCCTATTCCTTAGTCCATGATGGTAGGTCTTAAGCTTCAGTCTCTAGAAGAAGGTCTCAGCTTTGGGTATACAGGATTTAGCTTGAAGCCTGCATCTATGTTGACTATTCTGACATTTAATCTATTTGAGAAGGCCTAGAATCTGAGTCTATGGGACTGTAGGGCTCCAGCAACTAGCCTATTAATATAGTAGGTTTGGGACCTCTGTTCATGGGGTCTAGCTTGAAGCTGGAGCTGCAGAAATTGAAGTGAACTTAGAGTGTGTGTTCTTAAAGCCTAGGGCACTGAAAGATAGACTGATCTTA